>LZPO01087214.1:151206-163695 GCA_001675575.1 Neotoma lepida | reverse complement strand
TGAATGGACACAAACTCCAACCCCAACCAAAAAAGTATTTGCAATTGATATCGTCTGAGAAAACGAGAATTAGTTTTGTTCAATAGATTGTCACTGAGTGTATCAACCATACTCCACGGAAGGCCTCATCCCCAGGAGTGGCTCGGGACTACAAAATGCACTCCTTGGCATTTTGGGGGTTTTGTTTTGTTTTGTTTTGTTTTGTTTATTTTGGGTTATTTTGTCTTAATGTAGTTTTATTTTTTTGTTTTCACTTTGTTTGTTTTTATTGTTTTAAAGAGAGTGAGAACATGAAGCTAGGTGGATAGGAAGGTGGGGGAGGCATCTGGGGGGAGCAGCGGAATGGAAAAGAATAAGATTAAATTATACTGTATGGAATCATGGAGTTAGCATAGTTTGAGGGATTTTTCAGGTTATAGTCCATGACTCCTGGGGCACTTATATAGTCTGTATAGCTTGTAAGTATCACAGTATCCTGGCAAATGCCATTACATTCTGTTTCTGATGATAAGGGTATAAAAATATGATTGCTCACAATAAATTGTTACAGTCTCTATCTTGCTGTGATCCCTCCAACATGTGCCTGGTCAAGATTAATTTCTCACCAGCCATATCAGGTAGTCTTGGCTCAGAAATTTAAGCACTGGCACTTGCAATATACTATGCCATAATTTTAAAAGAAATGATTAATTAAATAAAATGAGCAAAAAAATAGAAGCTCATCTACAAAGAAAACTGATTCTCCCTCTCTCAGAATTCATTAATTGTTTTTAGGTCTTCATCTATATGTGGGGACTTGTGAGATTTTTCCTGTCAGTGCTCAAATACCAACTGGTATTGTCACTGTGCAAATTATGATTGTATGGCCATATTGCTGAGATTTCATGAGTGCAGCTTTCCTGTCATATATAGAAGACAATATATGACAAGAGATGTCCTACTTCTCTGGATCTTTCAGTCTTTCTGTCCTCTCTTTCATACTAGTCCCAGAGTCTTAGGTGTAAAGGCTTTGTTGTAGACTTATCAATTGAGTCTGTTCACTTCATGGTCAATTATTCTCATATTTTGATCAGTTATGGGTTGCTGAAATAGTCTTTGTCTGCTGAAAAAAGTAAATACTTCTTCAATGACAGGTCATAGCTATATTTATCTGTGGACAAAAGAATAAGTATTTAGAATGCAGTTGAGAAAGTTGTAGACAATAAAGTGTTTGTCTAATATTATCAGGTAACTGCCCCACAGTTCTGCATAATAGTGAAGTAAGCAGAGAATAGAAATGGAAGAGAGAGAAAGTGAAAGACAAAAAGAAGGAATAATAAAAATCAGTAAGCAGGTTTAAATGAATTCTCAAGCCAACCAATACTGATCCACTGATGGAGATCAGATGGTCTTACTAACAACAGGCTATAAGCATTCTTGCAGCCATTGACTGCAATGAGCAGTAAGGTTATATTCATTTGGGTAAATCTAGTCAGTACATTTGGCATGAGAAGACAGTGTTGATAATAGGCAGGCCAGGTATTTCACAGAATTGAGTACTGGAAATTGATGTGGACACTCTCTTATGCAGAGTACTTGCTCCAAGCTCTTCTTATAAAAGCCACCCAACTCTACTCTCTGATATATTTACACACTTGTACAATCCTAGCTTCAAAATTGCTAAGCTCCATTTCTATAAAAACAAATTAAATAGGTTGAGTATGGGTGAAATTATTTTAGTCTTATATTATCTAGCCAAAACAATGTTTTCCAAAGAAATTTAAACAGGTTACTTATTTCCCAATTCTTTTCACTGTGATGGCTTCTAAAATCACTATTTTAACTTGTTATGCATTTTATTACAAAGGTTTTTCTCCCATTGACTAAGAAATTTTAAATATTTATTTCCAAGATATAATCATTGTGGTTTTATATACTCAAAGGATATTCAGAAAAATATAATTTGAGCCCCTTCACTCCTTCTCCCCCTTATCCTTTTCTTTCACTTCCTCATACTTAGTTCAGTTGCTTTTTTTCAACCATTTATTTATTTATAGACAGGATCTCTTTGTGTAACCCAGGTGACTATGGAACTTGTGACCCTCCGTCTTCATGTCCCAAGTGTTGGGGTTACAGGGGCATGCCTCTGTCCAAGCTAGATATCTGCTCTAATTTTCTTTATTTTAAACAAATAAGCAATTGAAGGCTACTTTTATAGACTATGTAAAAGAATTCATTTTCATTTTTCTACTATTATTTTAGTTTTCACTACTATTAGTTATTATTTATTTAAACTGTATACATATGTTTAGTGATGTGTGTGTGTGTGCATGTGTGTGTGTGTGAATACATGTACATGTGTATTTATGAAAATGTAGAGGGGAGAAGTTTATTTCTGGTGTCTTCCTCTACTTCTCTATGCCTATTTTTTGAGACCCTCTCACTGAATCTAGATCTCACTGATTATCTATACTGTCTGGCCAGGAAGCTTCAGGGTTCTGCCTATACCCTTTCTTCCATTTCCACTGGTGTTACAGACATGCATTAGGACACTCAGCTTTCACTCTTACTTTTTTTTTCACTTTTACATGTAATCAGTTTGAACTTTATGCTTGATACGATTAAATGTTTGAATCTAATTTTGTCTTTTTTAATAAATACCAACTCAGTTACTTCAACACCACTTAAAAAGTAATAATGATGATAATAACCCCAGTGTTTTGAGACTCCATCATATCATGTATTCATTTTTCAATGCTCCATTCTATTCTAGCACTCCATTCATCATTATTAAGCTGCTTAAATTGAACAGCCACTGTATTTTCTTTAATGTCTAATATTCTTTCATAGCCTTTTAGTTTCAGCATCTCAATGTCGTATGTTTGTTCTCTCATATAACATTAATAAAAACTTTTCCAACACTAACTATATAATAGCTTTTCTTATACTGGAATTATATTAAGATTATAAATAAATTTGTGAGAGAAGCCATATTGTAATGTAAGATTACCATATTTGAGAACAAGACATGTTTGTCCATCTGTTAGTCTAATTTTGAAACTTTCAGAAGAGCTAAAAAGTTTTCTCATGTAAATTTGTGTATTTCTTATCAAGTTTCTTCTTAAGGATTTTAATTTCTCATTTAGTGTTGGAAATGGTGTCTTTTTAATCATCCTACCAGTTATTATTTCTGCATATGATTTTGTATGTTAACATTTTCTTATTAACTAATTTATTTTATTGAGTTAAAGTTTAAACACATTATTTTGATAATTCCTTTCTATACTAGCATCATCTTTCAAAAAAACTTTTGCTAATTGCTTATCTATTTTTGTGGTTCTAATTGTTTTATATTTGTCTAATTATACCCAAGTGTCATATGTAGTTTAAATTACAATGGATATGATGTGAATTTTTACCTTACTTTTAATCTTCATGAAAATTCTTCTAGTTCCCTATAAGGCACTGGTATTGACTTTAGGGTGTGTGTGTGTGTGTGCACTTATGTGTGTATGAGCATTAAATGAAATAAAAAATAAAGATATATAGTGAATTCAATCATGAATATAAACACAAATTATTATATATACAAAATATTTGGGGTGACGAAATACGTTTTCATAATCAATGAACATAATATCTTTCACTTATAATTTTATTAGTATGGTAAAAACTTAATTATTTATAACTAGTATAATTTTTCTACTTGAAATTTGTTCAACAGATTATTGTGCTACAGAACACATACCTAGACACAATCTTGATTGTGATATGCTTTATGTTATTCTTAGACAAGTAAGTCTGATTATTTCACTGATCCAAGCTAATATGGATACTTTTATCACTATATTCTTCTCCTGAATAATACTATCAGTTCACTTTGTTTTAAAGAGGGCAAGTTTTTTCATTGTCAGTTGTGTCATAAAATATATCCAAATCCACATTTTTCCATACATATAGGCAATTGTGTTGGAGAGATCTTAACACTAGTATGATAAAGAATTCTGTCCTGGCTCGTTTTGTGTTAACTTGACACAATATAGAGGCATTTGGGAAGAGGGACTGTCAGTTGAAATAATGTCTCTATAAGATTTCCCTGTAGGCAAGTACGTAATACTTTAATTAGAGATTGATGTGGGTGGTTCTAGCCCACTGTGGGTGGTGCCATATCCAGGCAGGTGATTCTGGTTGCTATAAGAAAGCAAGCTAAGCAAACCATGAGGAGCAAACCAGTAAGCAATATTCCTCCATGGCCCCTGCTTCAGTTCCTACTTCCAGGTTCCTACTTTGAGTATTAAAATATGTCACTTTGGTACTGTTGGCTAATAAAGTAATTACTACTAATTAACATTTAATTTATGATAATTTGTATTTTTATGATAATAACATTATGATAAGTCTCTCTTACAAAATAATTCCAGAAATTTCAGTTTCAATTTACATAAACCACAGTTCCCTTTGAAAGCAAATTTGAAGTCTCTCCATACACATGCCTCCTTCAAATTAAAAGGCAGAAGCACTTAAGTATGCTGTTTTTTTTTAGTAGTACACTGTTAGCTCATTCTCTTTTGTTGCAACAAAATATCTGAGGTTATGTGATTTAGGAAGACAGTAAGTTTATGAAGACAGAGATTTGGAAGTCCATGGTCATGACATCAACATCTGGATGGCCTCAGTTCATACCCTCAATGCCTAACCCACTCTCTTAGAAAGGCATTAAATGAGTGTTGAGCACCCATGTAATCAGTAACTAGATTATCTTCATTCAATTTGCCTTTCAGATGTATAACTCTTTAATCTTGTAAGACTAATCAAAAACTTATAATTAACCAAATGATAGATGGTGGTGTCAGCAGAAGTGAGAATCTAAATTTTGAAATGAGTCAACAGAATTTACTATTAGCTCTTTGGAGATCCAAGGAATCCCTGAATGGATGTGTATTGTTGATATGGGCACAGATATATCAAGTTCCAATGCCTCAGAACCATGAAAAATTGAAAAATTCTTCCTTCTTAGGTCAGGCTTAGACAGAGAGCCAAACATTCTTCTGGTCCAAGTGTGAAAGTTAACAAAGTATTTAGAAAGCAGTGACCAAAGCCTCATCCTCTCTGATGCTTACATCCTGAAAGTGCTGGCCTACAGAGCCCTCCTACCACAACTCAGTGACGTTTTAGGTTGCTGTTTAATCAGTATCATGCTGAGTGCCCAAGGCCTGCCTGACCCCAGCTTTTCAGTAAGCATAGCTCAGACTTTTTTTCTGTGAGTTTCCTCTCTGATTTGGCATAGGTATACTAATTTACTAACTGAAAGTAAAATTAAGAAAAATGTTTCTATCAGGAGAAGAATTTTATGATTAAGATGATATGTGTAAAGTGTTTGGTATAATGTTTGTAATGTGGTCTACGATTAACTCAAGTTTTCTTTTAATTTTTTAAAAGGGCTTTATAAGTTAATCCTGTCAGGATTTATCCCTGGTGCATGAGCCGGCTTTCAGGAGCCCAGTGCCTATGGTCAGATGCCTTGCTCACCCTTGGTGCAATGGAGAGGGGCTTGTTCCTGCCTGTACTGAATGTAGCAGGCTTTTCTGACTCTCCATAGGAGGCCTTACCTTTATGGAGGAGGGGATGGAGGGAGAAGGCTGGGGGAGAATGAGAGGAAGGATGAGAAGGGGGATCTGTGGTTGGTATATAAAATGAATAAAAACGTTTTTTAATTAAGAAAAGAAAAAGAATAATCCTGTGCTAGTACCTTTGTGAAATTCTACTCCGTTCACCACCATCAAGAAAGATAAGATTTATTTAGACTAATGGATTGATGCAGCTGTAATTTGGAGAAAAAGAATGTTAAAAGCCCCTCAATTTTTTATCCAATACCAAGTGGTCATTGATGAAATCTTATACATGCAAGTGTATCATCCAGACTAAGCAGACTGTATTTATATATTTAGTATTATATAATTATATGTATTATATATATATATGTATATATATATAAACAATAAAATAGACAATTCACTTGAAAGAGAGCAAAGGAAGTATGAGGGAAGGATTGCAGTGGAAAAGAGGGGTGGGAAAATGATATATTTGCATTTTACTTTCAAAAATAAAAATATTTAGAAGTAACATAGTTTTCATTCTTCTTATATTTTGCTTTGTAGGTGATACTAATTTTTAAAGTTGTATTTGTGTGTTGGGAACAAAATGAAACATTTATGCTGCTCCATCCAAGTCTCAGTAAACACTGTAGAAGAAAGGATGAAAGGATTGTGGGAGCCAAAAACTGAACATGAATACAGTTTAATTCCATTTCCTGGTTTCCTATCATCACTGATAATAACTGTGCATCATCATAAATGCACAGCAGCTGTGCATGTACATGGGGCCTGAAAGTAATAAAAGGATGGAAGAGTGAAAGAAAGTAAAGAGAATGGGAGAAAGGGAAGGGATGGGAAGGCAGGGAAGGATAACATGAGGGGAGGAGGCAGAATAGTTGGAAACAAGGAGGTCAACAGAATTGAGAGGGGGATGAGAGAACAAATGTAGGGTGAATGTTGTCACAGTGAATTGTATATCGTATTGAATAATAACAAACAAAAATATAATAAATATTTTAATAATAATTTTAAAATAATGGCATTTTCGAGTCAATGTCTTTTTTTTGTCTTTATATTACTGGGCTAAATGACGAAAATTTAAAGATCTGGTCCATTTCTGTAGACCTTTTCATTTTATAAGCTTAAATGACAGAATTTCACTAACAAGCCTCCTTCCCTGGTTCTATTTAAAGGAACAGGAATAGCTAATAGAAGTGTGTGCTTCACAGCTAGCCATAAAAAAGTACTTTCTATGCATGATATGTACTTTTATATGCTTAATGCTCTGCATTGTTGCTAATAAAGCATTGTAGTTATGTATAAATGGCCAGATCTTTACAACTACTTCAGCCTCATTCATTTAGTGACACTGAAAAGTTTCATAATGGTTTGCCATATCACATTTTCTTGCATGTATATTCTTGTTTAAAAGTCTCTTGAGGCCTCTAATGATTGTATTTTCATTACACAATGTGTCATGGTTACATAAAATTTAAAAATTCAGACGTTGGAAATAGTGATTTCATTGCACAATTCTTATTGATTCCTTCATTAAAAACATATTCCAAGCAACTGATTTGACTCATAATAAAACCCAACCTAGATTGTACCACAAGAAATTAGCCCAAGTCTCTTAATTAGTAGACCTAAATCTCTCTAGTTTTCTAGTATCTCTCATTGGCTACAGGCAGCAGGAGCTCACTGGAAAATAGTTTAACCATGTAACACTGAACAGAATAGCTTCTAGAGAATATCAGCTTTACTTGTATGTTTTGTATGTCAGACTGCATAGTTTGGGATAGGGAAATAATAATATGTCATAGTAGGTAAGGAGAAGTTATTTTATTCAATTATCATGTAACAACATTAATTTCTATTATTCTTTTTTAATTTTTTATACAATATGTTCTGATTAAAGTTTCTCTTCCCCCCAATTCCTCTGAGATCCTTCCCACTTGCCCTCCTATCTGAATCAATACCCTTTCTCTTGCTCATTAGAAAACAATAGGCACCATGGGGGGGCTACACAGATATTGATCCACAGTTCATGCATTTCCAGCAGCTTGGCTGGCTTCATGATGTCAATGTCCCTTGTTCATAGAATCTCTCCTCTCTTCCATCAGTTGAACTCCTGGAGCTCTGCCTGGGCCCTCTGGAGGCTTGAGACAGTTGTTTGGCTTGAAGTGCCTGAGGGTCCCCAGGTGGTGGGATCACGATCCGTCCCTGGTGCAGGGGCTGACTTTTTAGAGCCCAGTGCCTCTGGTGGGACACCTGGCACAGTCTTGGTGCAGGGAGGAGGGTCTTGTCCTGCCTCTGTCTCTTATACACATCTAGATGTGTATAAGAGACAGGTTGAGGGGGTGAGCTGGAGAGTGGGAGGAGGGAGGAGAGGGGGATCTGAGGTTGATATGTAAAAGGAGTGGAAGATCTTTTAAGTAAAAAAAAAGAAAGAAAGAAAACAATAGGCACAGTCTGAGGGAACCCCTCAACCATCTCTGCCCCAGTTGCCTGCCAGCAAGGAAAATTCCTGTGAGTAGGCTCACCCACCAAAAGACTCCACTGGACCCTGTAATCTACAAAACCCATGCCCTATCCCTACCCATCCCCCTGGGACCCCAGAGGCTTCCTGAGACTCGAAATCAGTCAGCTCTCATTGGACCAAGTGGTGAGTGAGTCTTCCTGACCCAGAGAGTCCTGCCTCTAGGACCCAGGTCCTTGGACATAACCAGTCCCAGGGAACCTCCAACCCTCTCAGATCCAATGGCTGGCCAGCAAGGAAAATTTCTGCAGGCTCACTCACATACCAAAAGACTCCATTGGACCCTGTAATCTACAAAACCCACACTCTATCCCTTACCCATCCCCATGCGACCCCAGAGGCTCCCTGAGACTTGAAATCCATCAGCTTTCATTGGATCAAGAGTGACTTCCTGAGACTAGAAATCTACCAGTTCACAATGGACCAAGAGTGGTTTCCTGAGACCTGAAATCTGCTGACACTCATTGGACCAAGAGTGGCTTCCTGAGATACAGAACCTTCCAGCTATCACTGGACCAAGAACCCTGATAAGATCAAGAGTGGCTCCCTGAGTCACAGAACCAGCCAGGTTGGATTGGACCTAGAGCAGCTCCCAGAGATATAGAATCTGCCAGCTCCAATTAGATCAAGAGCTAAGTTTGGACCCTGAGTGTCCCCCTGAGACCAGACACAGGAAGCATATACTGAATCAGTAGCAGCTCACTCAGAAAAAGTTACCTCTTGCCCCTATTGGAGGAAGAGATGGGTAGAAGACAGTGCAAAAATACATACAACAACATAAAGTGCAATATGACATCATCAGAACCTAGCCCTTCTACAACAGCAAGACGTGACCAACACAATGTAGAAGAAACAGAAGAAAGCGACCTTAAAAATAACTTCACAAAGATGCTAAAGGCCTTTAAAGAGGAAATGAAAAATTCTCTTAAAGAAGAACTGAAAAACTCCCTTAAAAAATTGAGGAAAAGACAAACAAAAAATTGGAAGAAATCAATAAATCCCTTAAAGAAAGCCAGGGAAACTACGAAAAAGCAATTACACATGTGAAGGAAAGAGTTCAAGACCTGAAAAGGGAAGTAGAAACAATGGAGAAGACACAAACCATGGGAATGCTGGAAATAGAAAAACTGAGTAAATGAACAGGAAACACAGATACAAGGATAACCAACAGAATATAAGAGATGGAACAAAGAATCTCTGATGTAGAGGATACAATAGAGGAAATAGATTCATCAGTCAAAGAAAATACCAAAGCCAAAAAAATCATAACACAAAATGTCCAGGAAATCTGGGACTCCAAGAAAAGGCCAAACCTAAGAATAATAGGTATAGAAGAAGGAGAAGAATACCAACGCAAAGGCACAGAAAATATATCCAACAAAATCATAGAAGAAAATTTTTCCAACTTAAAGAAGGAAATACCTATGAAGATACAAGAAGCTTACAGGACACCAAATAGACTAGAACCCTAAAAGAAGTCCCCTCATCACATAATAATTAAACTACTAAGCATACAGAATAAAGAAAGAATATTAAGAGGAGCAAAGGAAAAAGGCCAAGTGACTTATAAAGGCAGACCCATCAGAGTAACACCTGACTTCTCGATGGAGATTTTGAAAGCCAGAAGGTCCTAGACAGATGTAATGCAGACACTAAGAGACCATGGATGCCAGCCTAGACTAACATACTCAGCAAAACTCTCAATCAACATAGACAGAGTGAACAAGACATTCCAAGACAAAACCAGATTTAAGCAATACCTATCCACAAATCCAGCCCTAGGATTTGACATTATTTATAATTTATAATAATGCCCTAGAAAGCACTAGAAGGAAAATTCCACCCCAAGGAAGTCAGATACAGCCACGAAAACACAGGCAATAAATAATCCCACAGCAGTAAATCCCAAAGAAGGGAAATACACACACACTACAAACAAAAGATAACAGGAATTGACAATCACTGGGCATTAATATCCATTAATATCAATGGACTCAATTCATCTGTAAAAAGACACAGGCTAACAGAATGGATACGGAAACAGGACCCGTCCTTCTCCTGCATACAAGAAACACACCTCAACTTCAAAGACAGACACTACCTCAGAGTAAAAGGCTGAGAAAAGAATTTCCAATCAAATGGACTTAAGAAACAAGCTGGTGTGGCTATCCTAATATCTAATAAACTAGACATCAAACTAAAATCAATAGAAAGAGATAAGGAAGGACGTTATATGTTTATCACAGGGAAAATCCATCAAGATGAAGTCTCAATTCTGAATATCTATGCCTCAAATAAAAGGGCACCTACATTTGTAAAAGAAACATTACTTAAGCTTAAATCTCACATCAAACCCCACACACTAGTAGTGGGAGATTTCAACACCCCACTCTCACCACTGGATAGATCTGCCAGATTGAAACGTAACAGAGAAATAAAGGAACTAGCAGAAGTCATGACTCAAATGGACTTAATAGATATCTACAGAACGTTCCACCCTAACAAAAAAGAATATACCTTCTTCTCAGCACCCCATGGAACTTTGTCTAAAATTGACCACATGCTTAGTCACAAAGCAAGTCTCAATAGGTACAAAAAGTTGGAATAATTGCCTGCATTTTATCAGACTACCATGGCTTAAAGTTAGATTTTAACAACAACAAAAATTACAGAAATTCTACAATCTCATGGAAACTGAATAATGCCCAAATGAATCACCAATGGGTCAAGGAAGAAACAAAGAAAGAAATCAATGATTTCCTAGAATTCAATGAAAACAAAAGTACAACTTACCCAAAATAATGGGACACAAGGAAAGCAATACTGAAAGGAAAATTCATAGCACTAAATGCTCACATAAAGAAGATGGAGCAATCTCACACTAGCGAATTAACAGCACACCTGAAAGCTTTAGAACAAAAAGAAGCAAACTCACCCAGGAGGAAAAGACGAAAGGAAATAATCAAATTGAGGGCTGAAATCAATGAAATAGAAAGAAAGAGAACAATACAAACAATCAATGAAACAAAGAGTTGGTTCTTTGAAAAAACAAGATAGACAAATCCCTTTCCAAATTAATCAAAAGGCAGAGAGAGAGCACCCAAATTAACAAAGTCAGAAATGAAAAGGGAGACATAACAACAGACAATGAGAAAATCCAGAGAATCATCAGGTCATACTTCAAAAACCTGTACTCCACAAAATTGGAAAATCTGAAAGAAATGGACAGTTTTCTGGATAGGTACCAAATACCAAAGTTAAATCAAGACCAGATAAACTATTTAAATAGACCGATAACCCCTAAGGAAATAGAAACAGTCATTAAAAGTATCCCAACCAAAAAAAGCCCGGGACCAGATGGTTTCAGTGCAGAATTCTACCAGATCTTCAAAGAAGAGCTAATTCCAATACTATTCAAATTGTTCCACACAATAGAAACAAAAGGAACATTGCCAAACTCTTTTTAAGAGGCTACAGTTACTCTGATACCCAAACCACACAAAGATGCAACAAAGAAAGAGAATTACAGACCAATCTCCCTCATGAATACTGATGCAAAAATACTCAATAAAATATTGGAAAACAGAATACAAGAACACATCAAGAAAATTATCCGCCATGACCAAGTAGGCTTCATCCCAGGGATGCAAGGATGGTTCAACATACGAAAATCTGTCAATGTTAATACACCATATAAACAAACTGAAAGAAAAAGACCACATGATCATCTCATTAGATGCTGGAAAAGCCTTTGACAAAATTCAATACCCCTTCATGATAAAGGTCTTGGAGAGATCAGGAATAAAAGGAACATACCTAAACATAATAAAGGCAATTTACAGCAAGCCAACAGCCAACATCAAATTAAATAGAGAGAAACTCAAAGCTATTCCACTGAAATCAGGAAGAAGAAAAGGCTGTCCACTCTTCCCATATTTATTCAATATAGTACTTGAAGTTCTTTCTAGAGAAATAAGACAACAAAAGGAGATCAAAGGGATAGTAATTGGAAAGGAAGAAGTCAAACTTTCACTCTTTGCAGACAATATGACAGTATACTTAAGTGACCCCAAAAATTCTACCAGGGAACTTCTACAGCTGATAAACTCCTTCAGTAAGTTGGCAGGATACAAGATTAACTCAAAAAAGTCAGTAGCTTTAGTTTAGTAATATAAAGTACCTCGGGGTAACCCTAACTAAGCAAGGGAAGGATCTGTATGATAAGAACTTTAAGTGGCTGAAGAAAGAAATTGAAGATTTCAGAAAATGGAAAGATTTCCCTTGCTCATGGATAGGTAGGATTAAGATAGTAAAAATGACAATCTTACCAAAAGCAATCTACAGATTCAATGCAATCCCCATCAAAATCCCAACACA
>LZPO01087214.1:115181-134117 GCA_001675575.1 Neotoma lepida | reverse complement strand
TGGAGCCTGGCACTCTCAGCCAAGGCAGGACAAGACCCTCCTCCCTGCACCAAGACTGTACCAGGTGTCCCACCACAGGGACTGGGCTCCAAAATGACAGCCCCTGAACCAGGGACGGATCTCGATCCCACTGCCTGGGAGCCCTCAAACACTTCAAGCCAAACAAATGTCTCAAGCCTCCAGAGGGCCCAGATCAGCACCATGGGGGGGCTCCACAGTTATTGGTCCACAGTTCATGTATTTCCACCAGCCTGGCTGGCTTCATGATCTCAATGTCCCTTGGTTATAGAATCTTTCCTCTCTCTCATCAGTTGGACTCCTGGAGCTCTGCCTGGTGTCCAGCTGTGAATCTCTGCATCTGCTTCCATCTGTCTCTGGATGAGGGCTCATGGGGGCTTCCTAGCTATGGGTCTATAGTTCATGCATCTCCACTAGTTTGGCTGGCCATCTCTGTACACCCTCCCATCATGACTCGTAGTCCCTTGCTCATAGAGGGCCCCCTATCTCCCATCAATTGGGCTCCTAGAGCTCTGCCTGGTACCCAGCCATGGATCTCCACATCTGTCTCCATCAGTCACTAGATGAGGGCTCCATGGTGGCAGTTAGGGTATTCATCCATGTGTTCACTGGAGTACACCAGTTCAGGCATCCTATGAATTATTTCCAGTGGTCTAAGGTGAGTTCATCCCTGTGGACTCTCCGGGACTTCTCTAGCACTCTGTTTCTTCCTATTCCCATGATTTCCCCATTTATTGTGTTATCTCCTTCCTTACTCTCTCTCTCTGTCCCTGTTCCAGCTTGAACCTCCCACTCCCTTACACTCTCATCCTCCATCCCTTGCCCCCCTTTTCTCTCCCTTGCTCCTAGTCAGCCCATGTAGATCTCTTCCATTTCCCCCTCACTGGGTGATTCATGGGTCCCTCCTAGGTGCCTCCTTAGAGCTGTAGGTTGCAGTCTGGTTATCCCTTGCTTCATATCTAGTATCCACCTATGAGTGAGCACATACCATGTTTGACCTTCTGGGTCTGGGTTACCTCACTCAGGATGATATTTTCTAGTTCCATCCATTTACCTGCAAATTTCATATGGTCATTGTTTTTCTCTGCTGAGTAATACTCCATTCCATATATGTACCACATTTTCTTGATCCATTCTTCAGTTGAGGGGCATCTAGGTTGTTTCCAGGTTCTGGCTATTATGAATAATGCTGCTATGAACATAGTTGAGCATGTGTCCCTGTGGTATGATTGAGCATTCCTTGGGTATATGCCCAAGAGTGGTATAGCTGGGTCTTGAGGAAGATTGATACCCAGTTTTCTAAGAAACCGCCATACTGATTTCCAAAGTGACTGTACAAGGTTGCACTCCCACCAACAGTGGAGGAGTGTTCCCCTTGTTCCACATCCTCTCCAACATAAGCTGTCCTCAGTGTTTTTGATCTTAGCCATTCTGATAGGTGTAAGATGGTATCTCANAGTTGTTTTGATTTGCATTTCCCTGATGACTAAGGATGTTGAGCAATACCTCAGAAGTCTCTGGGGCATCTGAGATTCTTCCTTTGAGAATTCTCTGTTTATCTCTGGCCCATTTTCTAATTGGATTGTTAGATATTTTGATGTCTAGTTTCTTGAGTTCTTAATATATTTTGGAGATCAGCCCTTTGTCTAATGTGAGGTTAGTGAAGATCTTTTCCCATTCTGTAGGCGTCATTTTGTCTTACTGACCTTTGCCTTACAAAAGCTTCTCAGTTTGAAGAGGTCCCATTTATTAATTGTTGTTCTCAGTGTCTGTGCTACTGATGTTATATTTACCAAGTGGTCTCCTGTGCCGATACATTCAAGAGTACTTCCTACTTTCTCTTCTATCAACTTCAGTGTAGCTGGATTTATGTTGAGGTCTTTGATCCACTGGGACTTGAGTTTTGTGCATGGTGACAGATACGGTTCTATTTGCAATCTTTTACATGTTGACATCCAGTTATGCCAGCACCATTTTTTGAAGATGCTTTATTTTTTCCATTGTATAGTTTTGGCTTCTTTGTCAAAAATCAGGTATTCATATGTGTGTGGATTAATGTCAGGGTCTTCAATTCGATTCCATGTCTGTTTTTATGCCACTACCAAGCTGTTTTTATTACTACATCTTTATAATAGTGCTTGAAGTCAGGGATCGTGACACCTTCAGAGGTTGCTTTATTGTATAGGGTTCTTTTAGCTATCATAGGTTTTTTGTTTTTCCATATGAAGTTGAATATTGTTCTTTCCAAGTCTGTGAAGAATTGTGTTGGGATTTTGATGGGGATTGTGCTGAATCTGTAGATTGCTTTTGGTAAGATTGCCATTTTTACTGTGTTAATCCTACCTATCCATGAGCATGGGAAATCTTTCCATTTTCTGAAATCTTTTTCAATTTCTTTCTTCAGCCACTTAAAGTTCTTATCATACACATCCTTCACTTGCTTAGTTAAGGTTACCCAAGGTATTTTATATTACTTGTGGC
This sequence comes from Neotoma lepida, assembly GCA_001675575.1. Lineage (NCBI taxonomy): Eukaryota > Metazoa > Chordata > Mammalia > Rodentia > Cricetidae > Neotoma > Neotoma lepida. Next base: position 131,618 of record LZPO01087214.1, on the reverse strand, counting down.
TATTGTAAAGGGTGATGTTTCTCTCAGAATAATTCATGCCATCATTAGCATAGAATAGTGATCTAAAAGAAACCACCTAATCCTATCCTCCAGTGGGCTACAAACAAAATAGAAATAGAAAAATCTTTGAATCTAAGAATGTATTATAAAGTGATAAATACAAGTGGATATATATACATACTAGGATAGGGTATTATTTTTTATCATCGTGATTAAACAGCTGACAAGAGACAAGTTAAGAAAATGCATTCTAATCTCAATGCTGTCTCCTGAGGAAGGGATATGGGAAGATTAAGGAGGTGGGAGAGGTTTCTGTCCATGGAGAGTGGAGCTTGAGGAATGGCTTGCCATATCTCAGGAGACTATAGGCAGAAAGGCTGGGACAGTGCTAGATGATCACCTTCAAGGCTTCCCTACAGTGACCTACTTCCTTTATCGAAGTCCCAAATCCCAAAGATTGCATGGTATCCCAAAATAAGGCCACCAGCTGGTAAGGGACATTTTGTATATAAAACATAATAGGACATCATTTTCTTTAGAGGGGTTGCTCCCTAGTTTAAATACTTTAAACTCAAATTTAACCTATTTGTATTTTAAAATACAAATATTGATTATTTTATTGTATTGTATTAGTATGTGTTACTTTTAGTCCAATGGACTTTGCTCTGTCAATGCAGTAGCTCATTGTTATGTGAACTCATCTTCTTTGCCATACCTTATCCACTATGATGCACTGAGTCCTGTAAAACCATACACAAAAATCAATTTTTTCTTCCTTAAGTAGTTTTTGCCAAATATTTTGGTCACTGCAATGAAAAACTAAATTGCTCTAGAGAACTACATACTCTTAGTAAGATTGTAAAGTAGTAGAGTTATTATGGAGAACAGAGACAAGATTGCTCATAAAGTAAAAATAGAAGTATGCTATAATCCATTAGTCACAATATTTGGTGTATATCCAAGGAAAATAGGACTCTTGATTTGAAGTTACACTTCTTGTCTCCTGTTCATTATACCATTATTTATAATAGCTAAGATGTGGAATCAAATTATGTGTTCATTGACTGACTAACTGAAGAGGAAAATGACGAATATAAACATAATGTATCCTGTAATGCTATTAACAGAAGAAAGTTTCCATGTACAGCATTATACAACAAGAAAAAAGTGAAATCTTGTTGCATGTGGCAACTTGGACAGAAAGGTTATTCATCACACTAAGAGAAATAATCCAGCTCCAGAGGAAAAGCCAATATTATGTAATTATATTCAGGTGGAAAATAAAGGTATTGATCTTATATGATCTTATAAAATTTGGGAATACAAACATAAAAGAGGGGTTAGCAGAGGCCAGAAATAGAAATAGAAGTGGGAGAAAGGAATGAAAAGGCATTGAGTAAAAATTGTGTGTGAGTATGTGTGTGTGTGTGTGTGTGTGTGTGCATGTATCTGTGTATACAAATACATTATACATATGATGCTAGAACACATTAAGATTTTGGGGCAATTGACTTGGAATAAAGTTCTCTTACATATAACACTGGATACCACAGAGTAGAATTCCACTTAAAGAAATGTAAGAGTGTAAAATTTGCATGTCAAAGCCTGAACCACCAAGATAATATTTTGAACATTACCTTCTGAGATACTATGTAAGTTAAAGCCTTGATGTTTGGGCTTAATTGTGGAACACTTTCTTAGAAAATCAAGGTAATTCCTTTGTTACCCCTTTCTACTGCCATGTAAGGAGGACAACAACAAAAACCAAAACATACAAATCAGAAAGGGAGCTACCAACAAAAGCTAACCAAATTTCTTTTAGAATGTGACATTGTATACTCTAGTATTGTAAGAAAATATTTTTCAGTTATTTAGCATATCTCCTTAAGGGTATTTTGTTGCAGTCATTGAGCTGATGAAGATAGAATATTCTACTGCAAGTCATGACCCAAAAGATGTATATGCATCATACACAAACACAAAAACATACAAATAAAATGTAAAGCAAATCACTTATTAGAATTTATATATAATAGTCAGACACTAAACAGAAACATGGATATAATGATTTATGACTGAATAATGCCAGCTTTATTTGTGCAGTAAACTACTGAGCAATGAATAATAATAAACAACTTTTGCATAACACAATTCAGAATAGTCTCTCAAATTTAAATGTTGAGAGAAAAATACCTGACTCTAAAGTAGGAAAAGATTCTGGTTCCATAAATATGAAAGAGAAAAGCAAATAAAATAGTGCATAATGACAGTTAAGCATACTGGTTGACATGGGGAAGTATAAACAGAGATAACATTAAGGAATAACATTAAGGAACACTGGGGTTGGTAGAAATAGTTTCTGCTTTGATACTTCTGATGTCTACAGAGTGAATGCTTCAATGAATTACTATGTGTATGATAAAGTAATAAAAGAATATGAAAGACAAAGGGGGCTCAAACTCTGTCAAAATAATAATTTATTTTCTATTAAAAAGTTTTATTTCCCAGAAAGGACTATGAGTATAAATTTATATATGGTCAGGTGAGACCACAGCCCTTGCCCTATAGAAATGGGTGCTTCCTATTGAATAGACCAGTGGAGCATTATAGATGTGCCTTCTGAGCCTCCTTGCTCACCATCCACATCCCAACAGTTCCATCTGACCTAAACTTTGTGATATCAACACCAAAGAATGTAAGGGAGCAGCTTGAGGTTGAAGGGACAGCCATGATGGATTATAGACAGCTGAGCTGTATATGTCAGTATACAACCTCCTAAATGAGGAACAGACACAGAAGGATGAAACACCTGGACTTGGGAAGGGTGAGGGGGGAACACTGATCACCCTATCAGTTGGTTGATATAGTCCTGTCAACCAAAGCCTACATTATGCTGTCATCTCAGTAGAGATCAATGGAGGTAATTGTGGCCACATTGGGGAGGATCCTGTGATCAAGCTACTTTCTGTCTTGTTAATCCATCTTCTAGGTTTCATTTTCCTTGTATTATGCATTAACTGAATGCTTGTTTCAATAATGTAGAAGAAGTAGGGACTTAGGAATAAAGATGAATGGAAATATCTACTGAACAGAACTCTGAGGATTTCTGAAAGGTATGCATGTGTAAGAAGGGTCCTTTGAATGAAGGATGATGAAGGAGGCCCTTAACACTAATTGTAAACCCTGTGTTCTTAGTGGGAGTAGAGAGGTTGTTTTGGTCACTCATGAGAAAACTGCAGCATAAACCCATCACTTCTATCCACCATGGATTGTACTTAAATGGGCTCTGTCTTTGGTAGTGTCCAAGGGAGGATCTAGATTCCACTGAATTTGCTTTTCTTTCTTTTTACAGTTTCCTGGCATAAATAACAGATGGTCAAGGTCAGTGAGTATCTTAGAGTTGGAGGCTGGACCTTGTGAGTCCTGGAAAACCATGGTTGTTGAGTGTGATGGTTTGGGATTTCTCTTAGTAGAACAATGTCTCAGATTGCACAGCAGATAAAGAGGAAGTCAGGCTCATTACTGTAGATCAAACTGTGTGGCCTGGCTCACACAAAGAGTTGGCTTGGGAGTGATGGATATATATGGGATTCTTTCTCTCCAGGGCCTGAGTAGCAACCTGGTCACTGATGCTTCCACACCAGCATACTGTTTCTCTTTCCCCTGCTTGTTCCATGGTAGCATTACTCATTATGGAACTCTGTGTTAGGTAAGTTATTGTAGACCAGAAATTCCAATGCCTATAAAGAGAAAGATATAACTTAGAGATCTTTTCTATTTACCAGTTGAATTAGGACACAGGCAGCCAACTTGTGAATAGGTGTCTTCCCCAGCTATGCAAAGCAACAGGTAAGCAACCTCCTGACCAAGGAAAGGGTAAGATAAAACCTTATTCTCTCCATTGGTACTCAGGTCTTAGAGAGGACACTTGTTCTGGATGGAGGAGGGACATAAAGAAGCTTGCTCATGGTTCTTTGATGTTCTCTACAGCAGATGCCCACAGTTACCCACTGCCAGCACATGAGCAAGATTGAATTGGACACCCAGAATGTTCACTTGATGAGCACTTGCCATTTCAGTCCCTTGAATTCCTCCTTTCCCCTTTGTATCTTGTGAAGGAATGGAGGGGATTGGCACAGTTGGGACCTGATATGGATAGGAGAAGGGCATTTTGACTTTTGCTTGACAGTTGTTTTCCTGTAAAAGAGAGCAAGCAGGAGAACATTCAATAACAAGACTTGGGAGGAAATCTAGACACAAGCAGGCTTTCTTCTCTGGGAAGCCGGAGGTATACTTTCCACTGCTGCCTTTGGAATGTGGAAGATTCTACTTTCAACACCCAAGGCAGAGTCCCCATACCACAATAGGGAATTTTTGGTGATTTTCTACTTTTCTTTGGCATCCTCATGCAACACTATACCATAAGCAATCCACATAATTTCACTTGTGATCTAGGAACAGGAAATGGCCCCCACAGGTCTCTTCCTATTCCCAGCTATGTCTCATAGGCAGTGATAGCTTATGGTGATGCTTGCCTTCTGTGGGAATGCTTGGCCTTATTCAGGTTTAGGCAATCTGCTCCAGTCCTGCAATTGGTAAGTGGTAACACACAGATTCTGTATGAGTACACACTTCTTAGAATATATGTTCTCCACAACCTAAAATTTGTATTTTTATCCTATAGGAGGACAGCAAGAGGTTAAAGTTGGATTGATCTTTTCATGAGTAAGATCAGTTCTCTTATAATCTCTATTAAGAAAAGAATAAAGTTAATTGATTGACTTAGGTCATTTTAAACTTCAAATTTCCCAGCTGACAAAGGTGGATCTGTTTGGTGGTATGGGATGTTTTTATGATGCTCAGAGGCTTTTATGGGTAAGCCATGATATCTGTCATCAACCATGTATCATTAAATGTTGGTTGTCATAACTGAGAAGGATTTTAATTCAGACTGGCTGTGTCAAATTATGCTAGTGTCATTGAATTTAGGGGCACAATTCTCATAGAGTTTTTCTTGTTCTTGTTTTACAATGTCCAATTGCCTGTTGCTAGAATCCCTATCTTAGAACCAGTGGCAGTGAGGATGGTTACATTGTCATCTGAAAGGAGGTAAATATCTATTAGCGAGGATGGCGTCTATCAAGATACAGAGCCCAACCTAAGTTCAGAAGCAATGTCAGTAATAGTGGGAGGAAAGTTGTTCCAACAGCATTCAACTTATAGTCCTTTCTCAAGGAATAATGATGGATCCAGCGACACTGAAATATGGATGATCACCTTTCCTTTGCCTGGATATTTCATGTTCTTAAAAAAATATCCAGAGCATCTTATTTGTAGTTATAAATGTCTCAATTACCTACCATTTGCAAGATTGCTAATATTTTGATAGGAATGCATATTTTGGAAATTTTTTTTACTTATTTTACTTTTGAATTTTTGGAATGCTTTCCTTAGAAGTAGTCAAAGTATATATAAACATGTTTCTGCACTCCACTTTCAGTTCTTGGAACCATATCTAGAGCTATGGGCATAGTAGACAACCTTTTGCTGAGCTACAGTGTCCAGACTAATGTAAGTATTACAATTCCTTAATTATCTATGTAGTTTCTGCTTACATTTTTGCTACAATAATTGCATGTCTTAATTGTTAGGGGAATCATATGTTATAATGCAGGATATTTGCTCATTTCAGAAGGCTCATGTAGCTTCTTTCACATTTATAAAGAGCTTAAACTTTGTGTACTGCTATGACTGTTAGAGTGACATTTATGGCTTTACGGCTGCTATTGTTTGTTCACTGGAATTTGATCCATGTCTGTAACTTGTGGGAAGTGTGACCATAAGGCAGACATATGGCTGATAAAACACAGAACCTATAGTCAAGTAATTTAAAGTCAAGTAGGAGAGGATAAGACTGCTGTACAAACTAGTAAAATCAAAGGGTGACAAGAGAGAGAAAAAGGTAAAAGTCCCGTCTCTTTTCATTATGGAGAATGCCTATGAATTAGAGGATCTAGAATTAGGACTCTGGCTTCTCAACAAGATAAAGGGACAGACATTTCTCTATTTTCAGTTGCTAAGTCTCCTTTGGAAAAAGTAGTCAGGTTTTTGGTGTTTTTCTTACAGAAAATACACAAAGCTTGTCTCACCAGTATCCTATGCCTCCTTCTTTAAGTGATTAAGATGTTGTGTCTCATGGACCAGGATACTTGCACTAAGAAATGCCTATCCCAGTCCAGCTTTATAAGTAATGATGGAAAGGCTCCACCAGAATACTCAATGGTAAAGAGACAGTAAGTTAATCATTGATGAATTCATATGATGGCATTATTTGAAGGTAGTTCAAAGTAGGAGGTGATATCTACTTGGAGAAAGTATGCTCTTAGTTGTTATATCTTACCCTAGCCACATCTTAACTCTTTTCCTCTTGTACATCATAAGATAAGCTGCTTTGATCTACAATGTTCCACTTGAGATAATATTTTGTATCATCTCAGTCCCAAAGCATTGGAGCTCCCTGACCATGGGTTGAATCCTCTGAAAACATGGTCCATATATCTTTCCCATATACAAAAAAAATGGCTAAAATGTGCTTAAGGTTTATCTCCTATCTTCCTTGTAAAGCAATCTCCTAGTCTTCCATGAAGTATCACAACATGTTTCCATGTGACAGAGGCAGGAATTGTTGAGCCTCACCCCCAACTAAGTTCAGTTGTTTTTCTAAAGCAATTGGTGAGAGTGGAGTGGGTTGGGAAACAAAGCATGGGATCAAACTCATCCTTTACCTTGCAGTGCTTCAACTGAGAAGCAGGGCAATGAAAAGGAAAGGTGTTGTTGTATTGGGTGGGGTGAGGATGGAAATGTGCATGCCATTTGCACTGTCCTGGGTTCACTTGATTTCCATGATTAGTAGATTTCTTGATTTATCATACCTGATGGGCTTTATTTCTCCACTTTCAGTCATACCCCTGTGAGGCCATCTACAAAGAGAAAATCCACATCTTATGGAGTTAAGGTAGGTTCTGCAGTGCTCATACTAGCCTATTTAAGTTACTGTCCTTAAAATATGCGAAGTACACACCTTGTGAAGAAACAGCATATGCCATTTGAAATTAATTATGCAAGTCCTACTTGCTTTGGCTATCTATTCCTGTTAGAATAGTCCCTGACATCAAGGTGAGACTGGATTTAATGATTCTTAGGATAAACAGCCACCTTAGTTGACCAAAAGTGCATACAAATGAGTAAATGTTCAGTGCTTTACAATAGTACATTGAAAGGAATATCAGATATCTACAGTATTTACCCAGCCACCTTACTAAGCTATTGCTAAGTCTATGCAGAAAATGTGGCTAAACAGATATAATATTGTTGTATGACAAGACTTATCATGGGGAGGTGCTTCACACATGTCTACTCAACCTAAGTGGGAGCTCACAACAGACCAAAGCAAACTTGGTGAACCTTTGACTTTTACTGGGTTACTTACAGGAATATGGGTGAAGGGTTACTTACAAGAGCAGGAATGACTCAAAGACAGCTGCATCACCAAAGCCCACCTCAGCATTGGTGACAACTCACAAAATCTGGGAACCTGGAGAGCACTGCACAGCCTTCAGGCAGCTCGTCAGGTTGGAGAGTATCCTTTCCAAGTGACTCAGTAGATTTAAACCTCTTCCAGGAGGTTTGGCTGATTTATGTTTCATCCAGGCAGCTGGTCTCAGATTCTTCTTTTCAGGTTGGCTTGTCTGAGGACTCTCAGCTTTTTATTGCTTACTATGAAAGGGAAGTGCCTAGTGAATCTGGTCAGTTTCAGGGACTTTATGAAGATATTTTGAGTTGTTTACCTTCTCCCTATTTACATGACTGAGACAAAAATTCTATTGAAACCATTTCCACAGGTTGTTGATCTTGCCATACCCCCCAGATATAGACATTTGAGCTTCTGGTGACTTCTAACGGGAAGGAACACTGGGGTAGTGGGGCACATAGCTGTTTAGTCTTTCCTACAAGGGTCATAGCTTGCTCAAAATTCTCATGAGCCTTTCTTTCCCAATCTCATATAATGCTCTTCTTTATCAAATTATTCAGAGGACAGATAGCTTAGGCAAAGTGGGGCATGGGACTCTGTCAATATCCCAAGTATAAGTAGGTGTAGCAAGAAAACATCAAACACAGTCAAACTCCATAGAAAAGAAAACAGCAGTTTCAATTAAAAATTGCCAGATCACCTCGGATTGTAGAGAACAGCAGCCCAGTTAGGAAAACTAATTGGTTTATAAACAGGCAAATAGCAGGGAGGGAGGGAGGAGATAATGCAAAAGCTGAATAGCCAGATGGGTAACCAAGGGGTCTCTGGAGACACTTCTGTTGTGGGGTAGGAGCATTCAGGTGTGACTACTGTGTTCAGGAGTGCCCAGCTGGCTGTTAGGATCTTTCTGAGAAATGCTTCAGGTTTCTGTTTCTCATAAAAATCAAGTCTCCTAGCAAAGCCAGACCCTGGTGGGACCTGAACCATCACCCTAAAATATTGCCACCAGCACTGCCATATTAGGGGCCCTGTCTTGGAGACCTAACACCAAGATCTCCTCCTCCCCAAAATGTCTGTACCTCTTTTACTGGTGTAGAGAACTTGTGGTGGTGGTAGTAGCAGAAAGCACTCAGAATCATAGGGAGTAGATGTCAGGGTCACATTGAAGATGGGGTGGTGCTGTAAGATGTCTTTCTGTATGCTGTGAATATTTGTGGCTCCCATTGGATAATAAATAAAGCTGTTTTTGCCTATGGCAAGAAAGCTTACAGCCAGGTGAGAAATCCAAGCAGAGATACAGAGAGAAGAAGGGCAGAGTTGGGAGAGACACCAGCCTGTTGCCAAAGGACCAACAAGATTCCAGCAGACTGGTAAGGTCACAGCCACATAGTAACATATAGATTAACAGGAATAGGGAATGGGTTAATTTAAGATGAAAGAGTTAGTCAGAAGCTGAAACCATAGGCCATACAGATTGTAATTAATATAAGTGTCTGAGTGATTATTTTATAAGCAGCTGTGAGACTGTAGGTGGGAGACATTCATCTGGACCTCAGGGCCAGGCAGGACTGGAGAAACATTCAGCTACGGGGTGGCTGCCAATGTAGCAAAGTAGCACAGAGGAAATGAGGTTGTGTTGAGGGAACTCATGTTTCCACTGTAAGTGTGGAGAAGATCTAGAGAGTCATTTAGCATGCTCATCCATGAGGCAGGGTTGAAAGGTCTAAGTTTAGAGATTTTTTAGTCTAGGTCATGTGCTGATTATTTAACAGCTTTAGCTTTGGCTGTGGTGTCAGTTGGGGTGCAAGAGGACTTTTCTAGAAAACTAAAAATCACAACTCTCCCTCTGTGAGCTGAGATAGTTTCTCGAATGTGGATATAAATTGTTTCCATGAGCCCCTTAGCTCATCTTTTGTCCTGGGTGTTTTGGATGGTGAAAGTAGCTATAACATTGTGAAGTTTTGGGGCCTACATGCACCACCCTGGATGAGTTAATGGTATTTATACCCCCACTTGGGACATCCACCCCAGGATGAGTCAGCCAGTCGTATCTGTTTGACCCTATAGAAAACAAAAGTATTTTGCGTTATCATGAAATGTGGAGGCAGGAGTCTTGGTGGTCTATGTGGGTGGTGAAGATGCAACAGTTCTGAAAGCAGGCTGCCTGGCGGGGGGTCAAAGGTCAGGTGGACTTCTGAGATGTAACCAGAGACAGGACAGAAGGTGGCACTGAGGATGAACTTAGAATGGGCCAACTCTATCTGAAATTTCTATGCTAGTCATCCTGTCTGAGTAGTTGGGAGGATAGAGAAAATTCACAGGGAAAGGGCAAAGAAACAACCCATATTAGGTGTCCTCAGGGATAGGAGGAAGAAATTTTAAGCTTTAGTGGTCCCACTAACTGACATAAGTACTTGCTAGAGAGGGGATCCTTGGCCCATCTGAGCTGTTAAAGATGGATCCAACTTGCAACTCCCTTAAGCTTAGCTATTATTGCTGTGGTGGTGAGGATGACAAAATGTGGACTTGTTCATCAGGTGTTGAGGACCAGTGTGCATGAGGCTTTCAAATAAACTCAATCCCCTGGTAGGATGTGATGGGTGATAGGGTCAGCAGAAGGCTGAGGGAGGATACAATCAGTATGCTCCCTAAAAAAGTGTCATAGAGTGAGAGAGGGTAAATAGTCATAGAGTGGGGATGGTTCCAGAGGAGATAAATTTCACAGAAGGAAAGGATGGCCTTACATCAACTCCAATGGATAGAGGAAAGAGGGGGCTCAGGTCATGGCCTGAATGCAAGTTAAGGTGATAGGTAAGAGTTGAGTCCAAGGAAGGTAAAGTTCAGAAGATTAAAAAATGACTTTGTAAGTGAATTTTAATAAATTCATTATCCCTCTCTTATTGTTTGTTGTTTTTGCTCTTTTGGAGGGCCCACCACCCAGCTCCCAAATAAATCACACACAGAGGCTTATTCTTAATTATAAATGTCTGGCCTTAGGTTGGCTTATCTCCAGGGAGCTTTTATTAACTTTAAATTATAGCATCTACCTTTTGCCTCTGGGCTTATTCCCCTCTCTTACTTCTGTATATTTTATTTTCACTCTTACTCCATGGCTGGCTGTGTGGCTAGGTGGCCAGCCCCTAGCATCCTCTCCTCCTTTTCTTGATCCTTCTTCTTTTCCTCCCAGATTTCTCTTTCTATTTATTCTCTCTGCCTGCCAGCCCTGTCTATCCTTTCTCATGCCCTACTATTGGCTGTTAAGCTCCTTATTAGACCAATAGGTGTTTGAGACAGGCAAAATAACACAGCTTCACAGAGTTAAACAAATGCAACATAAAAGAATACAACACATCTTTTCATCATTAAACAAACGTTCCAGAGCATAAAGAAATGTAATAACACCTTAAAATAATATTCTGCAACAATATTTCTTGAGGAATGGGGACAACAGGGAAGGACAGGAAGGTTTCACTGTACCTCCAGAGACCTTAGCAGTAGCTATGTGAGTTTAGAGATGAATGCCAGGCCACTGTAAGGGTAGAGGTAATACAAATCTTGGTAAAACCATTCATGATGTGGGAATAGACCGCTTCTGTACTCTCAATCATAAGAGGAAAAACTTCTGCCCATCCTGAGAAAGCATCTACCATAGTAAGACATTTACGATTTTTGCTAGGGGACATGTGAATGAAATATGTCTGTTAGTCTTCCCTAGAAAGACTACCCCAAAACTGGTGTGGATTGAAGAAAGGATGGTGTTGTAAAGCTCCTTGTGGGGAACTTTGAATGCAGGTGTGTAATAGCTTTAAGAGGAGAAGAAAAGCTAATTGGAGAAATTGGAGAAAGCAGTGAATAAATTGAGACCCAATATGAAAAGACTCATGGATTCCTGTCAGGAAGGGATTTGCCTGAGCATCAGAGAGACAGTATCTATCTTGTAGAAGAAGCCAGTCATGGAGGCCTACAATGACTTCCAATGGCCTGTAGAGCTTGTCTTTGGGACTTGGAATGGGTAGGAGTTAAGTTTGGAGGGCCCAGGAAGAGAATGGAAGAAGGTGGGTATGGATGTTGACTGACTTTAGCAGTTTTGCCAATAAGTGCATTTCCCAGAGCTGTATCATTGGTAAAGGCATGATGACCTATACAATGACCAACCGCCACCTGTTTGGGAAGCTAAGAGGCCTCTAGCAGCTTTAGAATGAAAGGTCCATTAGTAATTGATGTTCCCTTGGGGGTAAGGAAGCCTCTCTCCAGCCAGATGGAAGCATGGTGGTGTAGGATGTGGAAGGTGTATTTAGAAATTTTGTATTTATTGGTGATCTTGTCTTGTGCCACGGTGAGAGTCCTAGTTAGGACTATGAGCTCTGTCTTCTGAGAAGTAGTGCCTGATGGTAAAGGGTCAGACTCTATAACCTGGCCAGAAAAGACTACAGTGGGTGTAGCCTGCTGGACAGGAGCTGGAGGACCTGAGAGATAAACTTCTGTCTATAACCCAGGTATAGCCAGGGTGTAGTAGAGGAGAAATAGAGAGTCTTGGAGTTTTGTAGGTGAGGGAGTCAAGTGTTTCTAGGCAGGAGTATTCAATGGTAGTCACTTTGGGAAGAAGTGAAGCCAGGCTAAGAGAGGTGCAAGAGTCAAAAGAAATGTTCTTTTGTTGTTGGTGGTGTTTGTTTTTTCTAAAAACCTGATATTGAAGAGTTGGAGGTTGAAGGGAGATAAAGTAGAAAGGCTTCTGTGTAGCAGTAGGTCCTTGAGCCTGTGTGGTGAGAGGACAGAGAGAGAGAGCAGCCAAAGATGAGTTTTGAAGCTTTTGCACTAGTAGGGTGGCTGCTGCCAACATTAATAGGCACCTCCTAAATTGTTGCCACCCTCTAAATTGTTGTGTCTAGCTGTTTGGAAAGATATCCAACAGGGCAAAGGTGGATCCCCTCATCTGTCCCAGGACCCCTAGAGCCAGCCCCCATTTTTCAGTATTATAAAGAGGAAAGTGTTGATCAAGGTCTGGGAATGTCAGAACAGGAGTCCCAAGGCGGATGTCTCAGAGGTGAGAGAAGGCAGCTTTGATAGGCCTAGGTGGGCCCAGGGACTCAATTAGGAAGCCCTTCATAGCTTCAGAGAAAGGTTGAGGAAGAAGAGAAAAGTTGGAAATCCAGGTTCTGAGGTACCCTGTCAGGCCCAGAAGGAGAGAACCCCATCCTTAGTGCTGGGAAGAGAAACAGACTTCAGGAAATGCCTGTAATTGAAAATGATCTCACAAGAGCTAGGGAAGAGCAGAAAACATAGGTAGTTGACTTGAGGGATGGAGAGTTGAGCCTTAGAAGGAAGACCCTAGATCCCTTGCTTCCCTAAAAGTTGAGAAGTTGGATAGTAAGCTGTTGTGACAGAGAGTGAGTGATGACAGAGTAGGAGATCATCTACATATTGAATCAGTCCACTGGTAGACAGGTTAGAGAAAGGAGGCTGATGGCTAGAGCCAGGCCAAAAAAAAGTAAGGGCCATCTTGGAATCCCTCATAGAGGATAATCTATGTTAGTTGGAATGCTATTCTTGTGTCTGGGTCTACCCAGGTAAAGGCAAAGATATTATGTGAGCCAGGATGTAAAAGATTAGTGAAAATGGCATCCTTAAGATCCAGAACAGTGAAGTAAAAAGTATAGAAAAGAATCTGTGAGAGAAAAGTGTAAGAGGTTTAGCACTACTGGGTAGATAGAGATACTTATGTTAATGATCCTGAGGTACTGGATGAGGTGGTAGACACTGTCAAGTTTTAGAATGGGTGGGATAGAGGTGTTATAGGGCAAGTGAGTAGGCTTGAGAATATATCTGTTGAGAATACATTGTGTGATAGATTTAAGATCTTGTCTATATTTTAAGGAGATATGTTATTGAGAGTGACAGGAGTAGGAAGCAGAGTCTCAGAATAAGATCATAATAGGGAGTGATGGAGGACATCTTAAGGAGAGAGGAAATCCCATACCATCAACAAGAATGTCTGAGAGTGGATGGGATGTAGACTTAGATTTGTTGATAAGGGGAAAGGCTCTCCAGACACAGAAAACAGAGGAAAAGCCACAAGGGGGTTGTTGAGTGAAAAGAGGAGAAATGTAACTCAGCCATCATGTTTCTGTCCAGTAGTGAGTTAGGGAAGCTAGGAATGAGGAAGGAATGAGTAATTGGGTGGCCTCAATGAGAACATAGAAGTGGGCTAGTAGCCCTAAGATAGTGAAGGCAATACTCAACACCCATAACCAAGATCTGAGTTTAGTGCAATAAGTAGGAAGTATAGAAAAAATGGCTACTGTATTAATCAAAAGTGATAGACTTATCCCCTATCTGGACATTTAACCTGAGTTCCTCAGTAGTTATCTTGATGGTAGCAGTGGGTGCTGAGGTACCAGGGGCATTTCAATCTTTGACTACCAGGCTCAGATGACCAGGAAGATTACCCGGTAGAGAAGGAACATCGAGAACTGACCTAACTTGGTGAGGCAAAACAGGGCAGTAAAATCCCAAATGTCCTGTCCATCATTTGGGGCAAGGTCCTGAGGGTGGATGAGTTGAAGGGCAGCTTGTTTACAAGAGGCCAGCATTAAAACATTTAAAGCGGGCCCCAGGTGGAGGTCACTGGTGATCCATCTTCTTGGAAGTGAAGGCCTCAGGGACACTGCCAGTGCTTGTGTTTCTGTCTATAACTGTAGGCCTTTTCAATCTTTTCCTGTTCCTTCCTTCCATTAAATACTTTAAATACTTTATTCAACAGATTTCTCTGAGAAATTTAAGGGCCTTCCTCCAACTCTTTTAGGTTTTTTTCTAGTGTCAGGGACTGACTGAAAGTGAAAGTGAGTATTGAGGACAAGCATGCCTTCCTAATAGTTTGGGTCTAATTTAGTAAAACAAAGAAGAACCTCAGTTAGCTGTGCAAGAAACTCAGCAGGGCTTTAATCTGGCCATTGTGTAACTTCTCTCAATTTGTCAAAATGGACGACTTATGGGAGGCCTTTTGGAGCCCTGTCAGGGGGCTTGCCCTAGACTGCCCTCCAGGGAACTGATTCTATGTATGGAATGTGTAGTTCCAGTGGGGGTCAGTATGAGGGATAGTGTGGTGGTTTGAATAAAAATGCCCCCCTTAGGCTCATAGGGAGTGGCACTACTTGACAGGGATTAGGAAGTGTTGTCTTTTTGGAGGAAGTGTGCCACTGGGTTGGGCTTTGTGGTTTCAAATGCTCAAGGCAGGCCTGGGGGTTCTCTCTCTTTCTGCTGCCTACTGATCCAAATGTAGAGCACTCAGCTCCTGGTGGTTTCTCAGAAAAATGGGAACTGATCCAGCTCAAGACCTAGCTATATTACTCTTGGGCACATACCCAAAGCATGCTCAATCACACCACAAGGACACTTGAATCAACTATGTTCATAGCAGCTTTATTCATAATAGTGAGAAACTAGAAACAACATAAATGTCCCACAAATGAAGAATGGATAGAGAAAATGTGGTGCATTTATACACTGGAGTATTACTCAGCTGTTAACAACAAGGACACCAAAAAATTTGAAGGCAAATGAATGGAACTAGAAAAAAAAATCATCCTGAGTGAAGTAACCCAGACCCAGAAAGACAAACATAGTATATACTCACTCATAACTGGATATTAACTGTGAAGTAAAGGATAACCGGCTATAATCCACAGACCCATAGAGGCTAGGTAACAAGGAGGACTTAAGTGGGGAATGCTTGGATCTCTCTGGGAAGGAGAGATAGAATAGACATCTCAGGTGGAAGGGGGTTGGGGGAATAGAAACAGGAGGAATCAGGTGGGGGGAGGATGGAGGGAGAGAGTACCAGTAGAAACAACTCTAATTGGGAGAGGGCATCTCGGGGACAAGCTAGAAACCTAGTACAATGGAAACTTCCAGGAATCTATGAGGGAGACCCTAGCTAAGGCTCTTAGAAATGTGGTGTATAGAGACAGAACTGGCCATTTCCTGTAACCAGGCAAGTGCTCAAGTAGAGGGATTGGGGGAGAGGGATTGGGAGGAGAGGAGGGAGCAGAAACTGGGTTGAGATATAAATAATATATAAATAATTAAATAATAAAAAAGAACTCTCTGCTTCTCACCAGCACCATGTCTGCCTGCATGTCACCATGCTTCCTCCATGATGATAATGGATTAAGCCTCTGAATATGTAAGCAATCCTCAATTAAATGCTTTCCTTTATAAGAACTGCTGTGGTCATGTTGTCTCTTCACAGCAGTAGAACTTTGACTAATAGAGACAGCAACTGTCCCTATGGGAAAATCACCATCAGTGCTGCGGACATCATCTGAATGAGCCTGAGCAGCAGCTGTCCAGACTCTTTCCTTTTCCTCTGGGGTAAAGGTGGAAGAACGAAAGACATAGAAAACGTACTAGGTAAAGCTGTATGATTGGGTAAGGTATCTAACTTCTTTAGTTAAATTAATGGAGTTGTTTGAGAAAGAGCCCAGATATTTCTCTACTTAAGAAAGATCAGACAAAAAGAAAGGGTCATGGACATAAAGGGACCCTTGAGCATCCTCCACCTCACTGAGGAAGTAGAATTCATCAATGAGAGACCTGGTAGGAGTTGCTAGTAGGGATGGGGGAGGTCATGACACTTGGGAAGGTAGAGGGGGTTGGGGACAGTAGGTTAGGGAGGTGTTGGTGATTGGACAGGTAAAGGCACAACAGGTGAGGAAAGTGACTGCTCCTGTGGAGGTTGAGGTGAGTGGTCAGAGGACAGAAGTGGGTTGTGGATGAGGAGGAGGAAGAGAAGGAGAGGGAAAAGGCACAGGAGAAGGAAGAAAAGGAACAGGAAGAGGAGGAGAAGGAGAAGGAGAAGGAGAAGATGAAGAAGAAGAAGAAGAAGAAGAAGAAGAAGAAGAAGAAGA
>LZPO01087214.1:90262-115071 GCA_001675575.1 Neotoma lepida | reverse complement strand
GGAGGTGGTTGAGGAGGCTGAGGAGGAGATTTGGGGGATGCTGGTCATACTGGAGAACTTGATTATGTCAGTGGTAGGTCCAGGTCCTCTATGTCTAAAGCAAAGGCAGAGGGACCCATGGGCTCATGAATATGATTAGTCTGGAAAGGAGTTTTAGCTTTTGTCAGGAGGATTTGATGTGTGTGTCAAGAGGCTTAGAGGGGAGTGTGGGAACAAAGAGCAAAGAAGGATTGAATGCAGGGGACATTGGACCACTTGTCAGTGCCTTGGCAGAAGTTGTTAAGATCCATGGAATTTGAAGGTCAAATGTGCCCTTTTCTGGCCACTGAGACTGATGTCCAGCTTGTATAGAGGCCAGCCAGGCTGTGTTGCAGTAGAAAATAAGGCACTTAATGGCATCACAGAATCCAAGAAAGGAAACTTGAGAAGACAGGCAAGAGGAGTGGCAGCATCTGACTCAAACTGGGAGAACCCCATGGTCACTGAGAAAAAGGAGTCCTGAGGAGGGGGTGGCAGAAAAGGAATACAAATATCAGGGCAAAAGTCTTTCTCTGTAGTCCAGTCACTGGGGACTGTGACTAGGAGACCAGCTAGAAGGAGACCAACAATGTATATAAGCACCGAGAGATAGAGGTTACAGATCATAAGGATGAAAAAGGATGGAACAGTGAAATACAGGAGGGGGAGGCAAGTACCTTATGACACAAACTCGACCCAGAGGGCATTTCCAAGTAGATTGAGGCTCCTCAGCATAATGCCCACATCATTAGAGACAGGTGTCTTTGACCAGGTAATTGGTGCCTAGGAGGGTATAGGGAGATAGCATGTTGTACCAGTGTGACTTTGTAGAAATGTAGAATGTAGGCAAGCAGCTCTTCAGGCCACTTACACAAGTAGGTGAGGAGAGACTAGGAGATAGAGTAGGTAGAAGAGAGAAATAGCTGAAGAGACAAACTTTACATGTTATAGTCAGATAGGGTGGGTGGTAGAGGCCAGCAGAGGCAATTGACCCATACCATAGGAGTGCTGAATCAGCATTTTTGGTTCAGTTAAAGGAGGGACCAGATCCCCAAAGGAAGACCCAGGAATCTCTCCTGGGTTACTTCACCAAGTATAAGTTAGCACAGCAAGAAATCACCCAACAGCCAAACTTTGTGATAAAAAAAAATAATAGCTTTAATGCAAAACTTCCAGACTGCCTCAGGGAGTAGAGAGCAGCAGCCCAACTGGGAAAGTTTGCTGGGTTAAAAAGGGGGCAACACTGAACCTGGAATGGCCAGGTAGGTAGCCATGGGAACTCTGGAGACCTGTTTTTTGTGGTCAGAAGCATTTTGGTACTAGCACACTGTTGTGCTCAGGAGCATCCAGACGTGACTGCTATGTTCAGGAGTGCTCATCCAGCTGTTAGACCTTTCTGAGAAACGCTTCTGGTTTCTGTTTCTCAGAAAAATCAAGTCTCCTAGCAAAGCCAAGCCCTTGTGGGACCCAGGTCATTACCCAAAACATTGCTACCAGCACTGCCATTTCGGGGGACCTGTCTTAGAGACCTAACACCAAGAGCCCTTCCCCCCAATTCTGTAGCTCTTTTACATGTGTAGTCACAGACTGTTATAGATTTTGTCAATAACATTTTCAGGTATTATATGCATCTTATCAGACAATAATACCCCAAGAATTTTACAGCTGTGCCTGGCTGTTTCACCTTGTACAAATTGATCCCTCATCCTTGTTTCTTTGAATGTACCTGATTGTCTGTCCAACGGCAAAACCCTCAGAGGTTAGCATGATGCCACCTATATAGCAAAAAGGATGGGCAGAACAAGGCAGCATCCTGAACACTCACCCCATAACAAATAGTGGGCTTACAAAGATAACCTTGTTGAAATACTCTGAAAGTCTGTTGTCATCTGTCCTCAGCATGTGTCAGGTGATCCCAGAGGTTCACCAGAAGATAATCAAGATCTAATATGACATGGAAAGGTTCCATCCATTTGTATCAGTTGCTTCTTCCACAGATCAATGTTAGATACAAAGTATGGATAGCAGGTGCTATCTTAATTAGCTCTCTATAATCCTCAGCTATTCTCCCTGAGCCATTATATTTCCATATGCTGGAGCTCTTCCATGAAGCCTCCCTACATTTCTCCATGCTTAATGAACTAAGTGTGTCTGACTTAATTTGCTCAGACCTACCCAGAGCCAAGGGGGGTCACCTTGGTCATGGTGGCCCTGGGTTGGAACTGTGTTTGTAGCTGTAGCTTTTGACTTTCCTTCCACCATACCTGTCTATTGGTGGAGTTCCTAGCTGGGCCAACCATATCTATCCTCAGCATAACATTTTGCTGGAGATAAATATACCCTCCTTAGTCTTGGGGAGATAATTTTCCAGTCCTGGGGCAGGCTTGGCTTTATTGTCTTCAACTGTATTATTATATCCTGGGTGTCTTCTGTGAACTGCTTGCTCTTCAGGCATTAAACCTTCCAGAAGCCCCTTAGCATACAATTTGGCATTCTATTATATTTGCCTTAGGAAATTCAGCTTAACACAATCTTGTCACATTTGTCTTCCAGTAACACAGTTAGACCTCTTCCTCAGCTTTAGATTTTCATTATCTCCTCTAGGTTGCACTCTCACTTTACAGACATTCTTTAAATGCTTGTCTAAGTCACTGAGATCTTCCAAAGAAGATCTTGACAGTGGACTCAGCAAAATCACTAAAGCTCCTCACCAGCCTCAAGGTCCTTGCTGGATCAGCCTTTTCTTTAACTCCAGTGTAAACATGGTTCTATCCAGTCCAGTGAACTGGACTTCAAAAACTGGACCTCAAACACAGCCCTCTTTTTTCCTGGTTCCCTCAATAGCATCTGACCCTCCTCTATGGTCCTCTAGCCCCTGTTATTTGTGGGGTCTTCAGATGGGGATAACCAAGTGTTCCTAATGGTTTTGATATGTCAGTGTATCAGGCACAGGTTTCCCTCATATGATCTCAGGTTATGCAGCCTTTGCCTTAAGGACAGGTGGCTAGTTATGTTACTCAGTTTACCTGCCTCCACAGCAGCCAGACTGAACTCATCTGCTCCCAAGTCCCACAACCTCACAAGCCAGGCTGAGACAGGCTCTTTCCTTGCTTGTTTAAAAGTCTTTCCTAATTTTAGTGCTGAGTATTTCCTGATTCCCCTCAGTTTCTTGTACTGGACCATTGTAAAGGCTCCATCCATATATTGGACCACAAATTTGCCCTAATTTTCTACTAAAGATAAGACTTGATGGGTGTCTTCTATCGCTTTTACCACCTTTCTCCCATTCTCTTGTTTATCTAATTTGCTTACCAAATCAGAGGCTAATACTGAGGATGCTAACTCTATACATAACAGTGGTGGCCAGGCAACCTCTGTTGCTGCTTATTGACAATCTTGATACTTGTGTGCTAATCTCAAAAACTAAAAAACTTCCTCTAAAATTTTAACTGTTTTCAGGGCATCTCCATATTCATGTGATATACCCTACTTATAAAGAATGCAAGCATGCCGCCCCATACTACATAAACCAAGATGGCCATCCTTGGATTCCTCTCACAGACATACCTAACTCTGATGGCTCAGCCTTAGTTATGCATCTCACCTACCCAGAGCAAGAACCATGCAACTGCTGTCATTGCACAACACATATTAACATACACCATACAGGAAAGGACAACTCTATTAGCATTTTCTCCACTGATGCTCACTCCTCAGGATGCCTATCCTCAGTTGCATTCTTTGCTACCTATAGGTGGGACCATACACTCACTCATCCTCAATTCATGTTTGGTTTTGTCAGGTGTCAATTATGACTTTTTCTGGAGAGATGCCTAACACATATCTACCCCAAATAGGGAGCCTACAACAGACCAAAAGCAAGGATACAATCAAAGCTCAAACTTTGTGAACCATAACTTGTATTGAGATAACTTACAGGAATATGAGTAAGGGGTTACCTACAGAAGCAGAAATACTCAAAGATAGTTACATCACCAAAGCCTATCCCAGCACAGAAGACAGCTCACAAAAGCTTGGAACCTGAAGCATAATGCAAAGCCTTCAGACAGCTCAACAGAGCTTCTTTTCCAAATGACTCTGGTCTAAACCTCTTCCAGGCAGCTCAGCTGGTTTGTCCTTCTTCCAAGCAGCCAGATTGGTTCCAGAGTCTTCTTTGCAGCTACCTGTCTGAGATCTTCTTTGAAGCTTGACTTATCTGAGAGTGACCCTCAGTAGTCTTCTCTGTTTATATAGTTTTGGGGAGGGAGAGAACCAAATAAATCTGGTCAGTTTCAGTGACATCATGAAGCTTTTTTTGAGTTGTTTACCTTCTCTCTTAAGGAGCTTACCTGGGAGGTGGAATGTTCAAACTCAGAGGAAACTGCTATACACAGCCATTAACTGTGACAATAGTAAAAGTGGAGCATTCAAGCTTAGAAAAGAAAGAAAGAAAGAAAGAAAGAAAGAAAGAAAGAAAGAAAGAAAGAAAGAAAGAAAGAAAATGAGAATGTTTTTATAACTTTTTATTATTGTTACAGTCCTCAGCTTTTATCATTGGTAACTGTAAGGTTCCATATGACACAGTCACTTAAGGAAGCATGAAATCCAAATACTCACTACTAGACTAGTGAGTTGTAATTATTCTGACTTGCACTGGATCCTCTTTAGTAACACACATTCTTACACTGGGGATTTTTCTCCTCCCTTCAGGGTAAGGGTTAGAACTAATTTCTCAAATCAGAAACCCTGGTCTACCCTTTCAAATTCTTTTACTCAGTTCAGTATTTCACAAGTAACAGTGGCTCACCTTGGTGGTGATATTTTATCTGTGTCCTCCCAATAAAATTTATCTGAGGATAGGAGGAAAATGGTCAGCCAGCCACTAGTGTAAAAACAAAAGTCATGTAAGTTAGCACATGCCCTTAATCCATCTGGTTCTCTGTGAGTCCAAGGTCACACTAGGGAACAAGCTCGAAGGCAGTGGTGGCGCACACCTTTAATCCCAGCATCAGCCATAGAGTTCTGGAGGTCTGTGCAGACAGACAGGAAGTGATGTAGCTTGGTGGAGAGAGGAAATGAGTTAGCAGAATGGACAGGCATAAAAAGCCTGCTTAGACAGGAAGTCGCTGTCTTCTCTTCACTTTGCTCTCTTTGGAAGCAGTGGCAGAATTGGTGAGGTGAGGCTAGCTGGTGGCTTGTTGGTAATTCCTCTGATCTCTGTCAGATTCTTCACTCCTATTTCTTGCTCCATGTATTTATTAATAAGACCATTTAGAAATTCGTCTTACATACCTTATTAGGACAAGCCTCAAAATGCTTTTTAGTTTATGCCTCTGTGCTATTGGCATCTAGAGCTAAGCATGTGGTAAAAGTCAGAAATGAAAGAGCAAGTAATAAAGTAGCCCAGCCAGCTTGGCTGCTCCTGCCATGCTAGCTGGGGCTAGTGCTTTTGAAGGAGAATCTTTGTTCATCTCTGCTCAGCTGACTATGGTTCAGCCTAGAAGGAAAGCCTGGTGAAGCAAGAAGAGGCACCCTGATACATGATTCACCTATGGCTTGTGCTCCACTGGAAAAGTGTGGACTTCGGTATCCTTTATCTTTATCTGCCTATATGAGTTGAAATAACTTTATTGGTTCTAAGTATGAAGCAACTTATTTCCTCCACCTTTATTATTCATCTACCACCTTGCAACGAAAGTTAGGACCATCTGCACAGGGTTTTGAGCAGATTAAACAGAATAATATGTTTACTCTTAACCAGCAGCCTACTATAGAACAGGAGTCAGCATAAATCTTTAAAAACTGAATATTAATCCAGTGGGAATTTTTTCAAAAGATAGAATAAACTTTATAATATTTAAATATATGATCAATTCAACAATATTTATATTTATATTCAAAATGCAAAATGAATCTGAAAAGACTGACTATAATAAAGTCATGTTTCAAAAATATATTTCAGGCTACCTAATATGGTTTGGAGAGTAATCTGAGAGAAACGTGTTTTTTAATGTGCATTGGTGTTTTGCCTACATGGATATCTGTGTGAAGATGCCAGATCCACTGGAATAGGTGTTACAGACAGCTGTGAGCTGCTATATGGATGCTGGGAGTTGAACCTGGGTCATCTGGAAGAATAGTCAGTGCTCTTAACTGCTAAGTCACCTCTCCAGCCCCAAAATATGTATTCTTTAAAGAACTTTAATGTAGGCACCAAGTAGTTTCATTTTGCTGGTAATATAAAAGGTTAAAAAAAAGACAAAGTATGTTTATGAAACATACTTTATTGAAAGATACATATTAAACATTTATTAAAATTAGGGGATGTATAAGTGGTAAGGGCTATGTGATTTTAATTGATTTAGGTTATTTATCCCCTTATGACCATTTTTAATACTGTATAATTTGAATTTTCAGTATAATGCTATTAAAAGAAGAAAAATGTTAATTTTCCCAATGTCTAATTTAATCAATTTATTTTTAATTAGTTTTAATATCATCTTTTAAACTTTTAAATTACTTGAAAATTCCATGCATTTATACAATGTGTTTAATATCCATCAACTACTACCTCCCTTCCCCTAGTTTCCTCTATCCTATTCTCTTACCAATTTCTTGTCCTCTTTTTTGTTGTTATTCATAACCCCATGAATCAAATTAATGCTACCCATACATACGTGGTATGAGATTATCCATTAGAGAATGGCTATCATGCTAGCAGCTATGCCTCCAAAGAAGATTCACTTTCCATCTCTCAGTGGCCATCAACTGCAATAGCTTCTCCACTAAGGATGGGCTTCCAAAGGTCCCTCCCACCTCCATACTGGAATTTTTTGTCTAGGTTGATCTTGTGAAGGCCTTGTGTATAGAATCATAGCTTTTGTGACTTAATGTATACAATAGCCTATGTTATGTGCAGACATCCAAATTTCATATCCATTAGCATTTGCAATGTTCCCCAAGCCTTGTTTTGGAGGAAATTGATACAGATGGCCTATCTATAGCTTAGTATTCAAAGTTACTTGCATTTGGGTCTTTGATCAGTTCTGAGTCTCTAACTTAACTACTACTCACCTTGAAAAGAAGATTGTCTGACTAAAGCTTAGTGTATCATAAATCTATGGGTAAATATTCACAAATCAGTTTGACAGCATGATAATTTAATAAAGCAGTAATATTTATGTGCCCCTTTTGGGCCTATAATCTCACAAGTTATAAGATTTGACCAGGATTACACTACCAGGAGTGAAATTCTCTCCTGTGGAACAGGCCTCAAATCTATCAGAAAACATTCAGTTACCCCATAAGAGTCATGCTGTTATTACACCTGTAAGTGCATCTCTTCTGGTATGTTGACACTATAGCATGCAGGATCCAGCACTGGGTAAGACCACAGCAGCCAGTATAACAGCATCTGGCATTTTGTAAGCTAGGCACTGGGAAATATTTTTGTTTAATAATGTTTTCTTCAAGTTCAGATACATTTTCTCCTATTTTTCTTGATTTTTTAATGGCTACATCAAGGCCTAAGATTGCATTAGTATCTTTATATGGCTTGAAGTATGGAAGAACACTCACACTTCTCACATAAATACCCAATCCTCATTATCTATTTTTGAAGAGTATTGTTTTCTAATTAGAATGTCTGCAACCTCATCCTCAGGGACACCAATAGACATTACATGTTGTACATTACTCTTCACAACAAAGGCCATTCATATTCTAATTTACATGAAGGACACCTTTTTGTGAAAAGCACTGCAAACAGAATTGCTCAGTATGGCAGACCCATTAAAATATTCCTCAATCCGTACAGTGTTCCTTCATGTTTTCATGAAGTCTTTGTTTTTACATGGACAACAAGGTTTATATTAAGGAGCTATGCACAATCCACTGCTACTGCCTGGCCTTTTTCATTCTTTCCTTGAGTGTTTAGCATAGAAAGTTTCTGGTTAACTTAGGATAGAAATTTTCACTTTTGTTCTTCCTCAAATGCAAGCAGATTTTTTTGAGTTATATTATTGTTCATAAAGTAGTTGTGGTTTTATCATTAAAAGAACGTTTGTAATCACTCAAAGCCATTGCATAAGGAGAAAAGACTAACTACTCACCCAAATTTTCTTAATGCAAAAGTCCCACATTGGCTTCATTGATCTCCATAATTCAACCCAAAAACACAGAATAATACACAAACCTGGAAACAGAGATATTGACAACAGTGAGATGGTATCAGGATAAAGATGACAAAAATTTTCTTCCCTATTTAGACCTTGGAGTAAAAGAGGCCACATGAACTAACAGAATAACAAAGCAGGTAATTCTCTTAGAAGCAAGCATGACTACTTATTTTACTCTTCTTTGTTCTAGGTTCTTCATATTTTATTTGGCAAGTATCTCTAATTTTTGCTATTAATTCATAACAAGTTTAACATCTATTTTAAAAGAATAATTGAAATGCTTTATTAAGATATTTATAATTTCAATATAATTTGAATGATCTTTGATTTTTACAAGTTATAAAATTATATGTACTAAGAAGAAAATGGGGTTTGTTACCATATACATAAAGCATGAAGTGGGGTTTGTTACCATACACATAAAACATGAAGTAATCACTTTACTTATACATCTATTTTTATATGTTTGATTACTTAGATATTTATTTTTTGATAGGATCTCATCATGTATCCCAGGCTAGTCTCAAACTCCTTGGACTACTGATCATTTTGCTTTCAAGTATCAAGTCCTAAAATTGCAAATAAACATTACCTTCTTATAACTCTTTCCATATCTACATTAATAGGCCATATGAATTATATTCTCTAGTACCCTTCAGCAGCCAGATTAACAACCCACAAAAATGTAATATTAACTTAGGCTGGTTATTCTTGATATTGTTTATTTTGTTGTTAAATGAGTGGCACCCTTAGCTGTGGCTATGGCATTTTTATCAAGTGCTATTGCTGTGTTTCTGTCATCTGTATCTCCAGATTTTGACAAGGGTTATAAGGGCACTCAACTCCATACTAACATATATATAACACATTAAGGTATAAAATAATAGCATATATGTGTTCAGCCATGAAGAGACATGTTTTTTTACTGTTTCATACCTTAGCACTTAAAGATCCTCAACTCCTGAGCAATCAAATGAGAATGATACACACGCAGGATCTCTGAAGCAAAGAATATGATAATTTATGTTAGAATATAGAGAATGGACATCCCTTTTCCTACTCACAGTCTGGAGTGAAGAAAATCCCATTTCAGTCATCAAGAAAGATTAGGGAAATAGAAAATCTTATAGACTAAAATTGCCCATATATTGTTCCAAGTTCTTTGGTTTATTGGATTATTCCCTTGATGCACGATGGTTATTAGTATAATCTAACATCTTCCTTTCTGAGACACACGCTACTAGTTGCCTGAACTTCCCTCAGCAAACTGAACCTGGAACACATTGAAGGAAATACATAGACCAGTATCAGAATAAGGACAAGTGTGGATTAAAATATGGAAAATTTATTCTGATAATTTTTTTGAAGAGAGATATTGGGAGGTTTAAATAGATATATATTAACTAAAGGTATTAAATTTGAAATAATAAGTAATATAAGAGAAGATTTGTGATATAAAGTAGTTTACCAGCAAGAGGAAATTCTGATACCTTACACTTCCTAAGACAGAAATGCAACAAAATAGGACAATCTGATACCTCCATTTATCTCTGCCTCTATCAGTATTTTAACCTGTGATGATATGATTTTAACAGATAATGATAGATATAATGTTATTCAAAGCTCACAAGAATACTGAAAGAAATCTGAATGTGTTTTTACCTTGAGGGAAAAAGTAACAGTCAGTTGTATAAGAAACAAATATTGCTAGAAAAGCATACAGGTATAAATTTTTATAGTTTGAAAAGCCATAAATGATGTCTGAATTATACAAAATAGAATGACTAAAACATAAAAGAGAGCCTTAAATCTTGCCTTTCATGTGGTTAGTCCTTTTGTGGGTTAAAAGTAATAACAACTTGAAAATACAAGACATATCTGCTTAGAAACCTTCAGATTCTGAAACTGATCTCTCAAGAGGTACACAAGACAGTACTTGGAAACTGCCCAACACTGAATGTTCATTACTGATCTGTGACTGAAACTCATTATCAATGCTACCACAACCGTTGTCCATGTTGCACATTACGGTACACAGAAAGGCGCTGTTCATTTTTTAGCATAAAAGAACAATGCCTTACTGAGTGGGGTATTGCACACAGCATTGTTGAAGGTAGCAACCTTATCTTCTTAATATGGATTAAAGCAATTAAAAACCTTCAGATGACTCTATTCCCAGGGAACTTCAATATCTATATTTTAGTATATAGAATGTTCTCCAAAGTGTCCTGTGAGTTTAATTAACAAAAAGTAGTTGGTTCTAAGACTTAAGTAATGTATTGGTAATCATTCCTTTTCCTTTAGGACAAGTATTGAGATGGTAGCTCTTGTGCATTACCTCACTCAAAGAAGTACCAATCATATTTTTTTATTAAATGAGTGGTACATCCTGAAGTGTTACAGCACACACAGTATAACTGAGGGTGGCAACCCTAATCTGTTTCCTCTGCCATATCATTTAATAATCCCACCCATACACTCATTCCATGAATAATGAGAAGAATCTTCTCAAAGGACCTGAATGGTATTCATTCCTCTTATTTCTCTTTTACCACCCTTGTCTTTTTTTCTCCCTTTGTCTTTCCTTGTGTTATTACCCATTTGCTTGCTAACTGTACAATGGCACATTGTACAGATTTTAGGACTGAAAGAGAACAAACATTCCCATTTGTCTCTCTTCCTTATAGATATAGGATACCAGTTTTCATTACCCTGTGACTTTGTATACCAAAAATGTCAATTATTGTAGAATGAGTCACTCATTGTATCTGCATATCTTAGGCTACATGAAGTTCAGTAGGAATAGTGCTGCAAAAGATAATCTTCTCAGAAACAAGATTTCTTTATAATATAATGTAGACATAGGCTGGGTATCTTCTTGTCCAAGATGAAGGCCTGCTACAGTGGCCACAGCAGCCATGAACTTACTAATCAAAGATAAAAAGATAAGGTAAATAATGAATATATGCAAATAAACATGCAAGCAATAACAATAACAATCCTCAAAACAATGTGGTACAAACAATAGAAAATTTAAAATATTATTCAAACACATGAAGTAACATGTAACATTCACTGATCAAAATAGGAGTAAAAGAAGCATATGAAGTGCAGTATATTCAAATACAGCCAAAAAAATCCAAGCAAGAAAAATAATAGTAGCAACAAAACTACATTGTAAATTTAAAAAGTACCATAAAGTGTATGAAAAAGGAAGCATTCAATGAAAGGGTCTAGAGAATATTTCTACACATATAAATACGATATTCTTTATATATATACATACATATATATATATACTAAAAATAGCTTCATTTCAGAGTAATCCCAGACAAACCTAAATCTAAACATCACAGGAGTTCTTGTAGCCACCTGACATATACCAGGGCTAATCGGTACTCACTGCACAGAGAAATGCTAAGGAGGTACAGAAAGAGTTATGAGCCCAAGCCTCAGGGCACCATGACAACAAAAGAAGGAAATGAAGTTGAATAAGTTCTCTTGTCTCACTTACAGCCTAAATTTCCCCCTAGTTTTGGTGACATAAAATAGGTGGCCACATAGAGGCATGTAACAAACTGCACAACTATCAGCTGCTTTCCAAATATGTTGATACAGTTTTGTAAGCTAGGCTGTGAGGTAGCAGGTCAAAATTGTAACAATTACCTCTTGCTTTCCAGGCTGTACTTCTTGGGATGTCAAAAAAATGGGACTTTCCTATAGTTCTCTCCTTTCCTTTCTTAATTTCTCCTCTATGAGATCTCTAGATTAAGACAGATTATCTCAAATAAACAAGATAGAAAGTACAGTCAATATTTTTTATTCTCGAAAATTCTAAGATATGGATTTTCTTATCCTACCATCACTAAAAAATATGCAAAATTTCAAATGAAAATATAAATAGGTCTATTACATGAAAATTATTAAATATTATGGTTGCTGGAGACAGCAAACAACATGCCTGACTTGCTGTCCCAGGAGTTCAGGAAGGAGGAACCCGAGATCAAGGACAAAGATCCCTCCAGGCATGCCCACCGGACTTCCTGCTGAGTTTCCTGTAGGAGGACCTGGGAGAGACCCCCATTGTGTCCCGAGGGCAAACTTTTGGCACATGTGCATGTATGTTCTCATCCACTCAGCTGTTACTTGTTCTTGTAATCTTCTTG
The DNA here is from genome assembly GCA_001675575.1 of Neotoma lepida. Taxonomy (NCBI): domain Eukaryota; kingdom Metazoa; phylum Chordata; class Mammalia; order Rodentia; family Cricetidae; genus Neotoma; species Neotoma lepida. Next base: position 102,710 of record LZPO01087214.1, on the reverse strand, counting down.
TTCTATCTATTCTTCATGTTTCTTGTTCCTTCTCCTGTGGTGGTTTCTTTAAAATTAGACATTGAGAAAGCTAATACATCAAGAAATTATACAGAGATTGAGACCCTTGCTGGCATTGGGGCTGTTAAATAAGTCTTGGGAAGAAACCTAATTGATGAACAGCCTTTAAGAGTTAAAGCACTGAGAGTTGCTTAGATGACATTTAAACAATGGTTAACACACGAGCCTACAGCTCTATGGGAATGTCTTTCTAAAGCTGAAAAGATACAGAACTTAACAAAGCCAATATAGTGTCTTAAGACTACAAAAGATAGATTTTTGTCTTAATTTTGCAGAAGAAGCATTAAAGAAATTACAACAAGGATGTTGCTAGGGGAAGCTAGCTGTCTGTTACCTTAACCCATTGTTTGTATTGCTGAGCTTCCTGAGAAACAGCAAGTAGATGGCCTCTGGGGTGAGAACCTCAGATGTACTAATAATTATTAACCCAGCAAAGAATAAGTGTTGCGCTTTGACTTTTTGCTTTAGTTACTAGCCTGGAAATTTTTGTGTACAATCAGAGCTTCTGGCTTTCTGCTTTGGTTACCTGCCTGCAGACTTCTATGTATAATCAAGGGGCACAGGCTACATTTTGTTGGTTTTTACAAGAACCATGGAAACTATTGTGAAAAACCCAATCACCTGTTGAATTATCTCATCCCCTATTTCCTTGTAATATTAATAAAAGACTGGGGTTGAATCAGATCTGGGGTAGTAGTAGTAGTATAGACTAGCAATAGTAATAGACAGTAGTAGACAGTAGACAGTAGTAGTAGATAGTAGACAGTAGTAGTACAGAATAGTAGTAGTAGTAGTAAAATAGAGTAGAAAACAAAATAGGATAGAGGAGAATAGAAGTAGAAGTAGAAGAAAGGAGAAGAGAAGAAAAAGAGAATAAAATAGAATAGAATAGAATAGAATAGAATAGAGAGAACAAAAGAGAACAGAATGAGAGAACAAGAATAGAATAGAATAAGAGAAAAGAGAAAAGAAAAAGGAGGAGGCAAAGAAGACTCACTTCTCCAGATCTGACAAGACTCGTCAGCTTGCATAAATCTCTGTGTCCGAGAGTTTTTCCTTAGCGCCTTCCAGGTATCCCTTATCTTTCAAGACCTACAAAAACTGCTGAGGCTGGTCCCCAGCATATGGTAGCCCCTTACTAAGGTGATGACCATAGACAATGAAAGACAGTATCAAGAAAAGAAGGAACATCTAGATTCTAAGTTATTGATCAGTTTTGATATCCATGAAAGTAGAGATATCTCAATTCAGCAGAGAACATTTTTAAAGCTATAATGAATTTTTGCAATGAAAATAGAGAAGGTTTGATGAGGAAATCTGAAAACAGAACACAATCATAGATTTGAGTACAGGAAATGTATTCTAGATTCATATGAATGAAGCCACTCCTAGGCTGCACAGAGGGCCACCTCAACCAAAACTCTTCCTTGCAGCTTCATCTTGCTTATTCAGAACAGTGAAATGGAAATAGCTGACAATGTATATGAAATGGTTAGGGTGTGCTTCTGCAAGTCCACTGAGAATAGCATATCCTTCAGGCAAGAAATCTATCTTCAGAGAAGAGCAGCTGTGTGTTTGATGCTCAGTCCCCAAACCCAGGAGCACCACATGTTGATGCACTTCAAAAGACCAACATTCATATTTTAATTTGTCCAAACCACACCTTTTCCAGTAGAGCACTGTTTGCAATGACTGAATCTGATATTCTTGTTCAGATACTTCTCACAAAAAATTTCATTCCAACTCTCACAGCACTTTCATTCCATCCTTCACAACTTAAAGTTCTTGAACAGGCATTGGCATTTCTCCAATGAACCCATGCATTATTGTTATTGTTCTATGTCATCTTTGTGTGTCCAGTTTCAGTAGTGAAGAAGAACAATTTTCCTTTTAAAAAGAAGTTAGCTTTTCCTCAAGAATAACAATATTCTTTATTTGCAAATCACCAATATGAGAGGTGAGACAATAAAACAATAGATTCCACTCCCATAGTAATCCACTAAATGGACTGGCTAGACATCTCAGCTCCCTATGTACTGGGGCTGCATTCCTTTTGATGCACTCATCAGATGCCAACCTGCTGGAAAGTCAGTATAGAACAGCAAAGGCTTGCTTGGAAATAGTTGTTTTGTGAGTTTGGAAAGGCTCTTTCTTCTCACATGCTACAAAAAAGAAAACTTAAAATGAAAGCACAACCATGAGAAACAGTTCACAAAACAGAGTTTCTGGGCTTTTTATATGATACCTGTTTGTCCAGAACATTTTTCCACCTTTCTATTCTAGTTTTCTCTGTTTTCAATTTTTCTGTCAACAAGTGACTAAATAAACTTAAAAATTTTAAATTTCCAAAAATGGATGTGAAACCAACTAGTTGTGAATTTTTTGAGAATTCGTGCTTTTTATTTAAAGGAAAGGGAAGATCAAAACTAGTAAATAGATCAATATTTTTCTAAGCCTTTGGAATTTTGTACTCAATTACCCAGTATTGATAATAAAACTCTTAGAATGAACTAGGTAAGCTATTTGAGAACACTGCAGTTTTGACTGACAGGAGGAATGGCTGATGTTTTCATTGCATATACCTTTCATTCTTTTCTCTCCTAACTATAATTAATTATTAAGTCAGCCTGCTGTAAGCAGTACATAATTTCTTCACATTTTTTATATACTTCCATAAACTCTTCCTTGTATGTAGTCTATTTTGACCTTTTACCTTTATGATGGCTAGCAATATGTTTTCAACCACTAGTTACTTCATTTTATGTTTCTTTCGGTTCTCTTTTATCTGTTTCTTTTTACTTGCTTTCTTCTACATTGTTAAATATGTTTTATTACTTTATTTTTATTTATAGTTGCTTATCTATTGGTACAATTGTCATATAATGTTTTTCAATTGCAATGTTATAAATACATAGCTTATCACAGTCTATCAGTGTTAATATTTTACCAATTATATTGAAATAAACAAGCAACTATTTAAATTCATTTATCCTCTCTACTTTCAAATATAGTTGTTTGTTGATTTTTATCTTTCTTGTTTAATCATAAACTATTATATATAAACCTTGTGAGGGTTGTGTATTATCTTACATAACTGCATGTGCATAATGTATGTAACTTATTTCTGCTTTTTCTAAAATTCTTTCTTCCTTTCTGATGCTGTAAAATTTCCCATTTTATTATTTATTTTTAGTTTAAGAACTTCCTTTTGGAAGCCCTTAAGGCTATAACTGTTAATAAAAAGTACATTTTCTATTTTGTCCAGCACATTTTCCTTATGATAATGGTAGAATCTGGGCCTTACATCTTCTCTTTAAATAAACATTTCCCTGGCATTCATGTATCATGTAGATCCTTGACTAATTGTGTAAGCTATAGTTTTAATGACAATTGAATCATCGGACTTCTAATGCTGCTATTTGATCTGATTATTTTAATTAATACTGTCTGGGTTTCCATTCCTTCATTATTGTTGCTACATACTTAGACTAACAGGATGTCCCAGGCTGAGCCACCTGGTACTTCCAGATGGGCTATTGATGTGGACCTACAGGGACAACAAGGCTTTCCTGGTTAAGTATCTCCTTTTGGCTGGATTTTCTTATGGAAATACAGCCTGATAGCCTTCTGCCCCTTCATAAAGACAGTAGTTTCACCTCCTCTGGACCAAGTTGATGGAGATATTGTTCTGTATGCTGTGAACATGTGTTGCTCTGATTGATTGATAAATAAAATGCTGATTGGCCAGTAGCCAGGCAGGAAGTATAGGTGGGATAAACAAACAAGGGGAATTCTGGGAAGAGGAAGGCTGAGTCAGGAGATGCTGTTAGCCACCACCAGGAGCAGGAAGTTGTGAAGGTACTGGTAAGCTATGAGCCGTGTAGCAAAGTACAGATTTCTAGAAATGGGTTAATTTAAATGTAAAGCTAGTCAGTAATAAGCCTGAGCTAATGGCCATACAGTTCATAATTAATAAAGGCTCTGTGTGTTTACTTGAGTCTGAGCAGCTGTGGGACCACTAGGGAGCCCAGGCAGGACACAGAAAAACTTTTTCCTACACCAAGTGGCTTACAAATCTAAGAGCTTGTTGCAGATGTTTACTTGCCAGTTTGTTGGGGGTTTTGCTTATTTGTTTTTCTGACTTACTTAATTTGTCAATGATTGAAGGCATCTTAAAATATTGCTCTCAAAGTAGATGGAGGAAAGTGACTTGATTAGAAAATGTAAGGCTGGAAGAACAGGTATAACATTTACTTTTCTGAGCTTTCCTTTGGGTACCTCTTATGCAATGTTGCTACTTACATTTAGGAAAATAAGGAGTTTATGATACACAATCTCAAATTCAAGTCTTTCATTTCTATTAAAGATATTTAGAAAGTCACTTTGAGAGCAATATTTTAAGAAGCCTGAGTTGAAATTCATGATAACTAGAGAATAGTTCTGATTATGGTGTATCTAATAGCATCTCCATGCTACATATATAGGGGATGTTCCTTTTATTTCTCAGCTCTAATCCACACCCATTAATTAATTAGGACTCTAAAATACATGGTGAACCAGAGACTTTTGTTATAGCAAAAGTACTGAATTTCTCAAAGTGTTTTAGAGATAATTTATCTTGGCTTTAATATCAAACTTTTACAAGCAAAGTATTCCAGTGTGGGAAGAGAGGGGAATGATTACAGGACCGTGAGTAAATAAATTATTTGGAATCACACCAACCAGTATCTAACAGTCACAATCCCTCAAGATGATTTTTCCCTTTACATTGGTTCCTAGTAACTTGGCAAGCTGGTGTTTCTTCTCTCCCAGATAGCATGAATTTTCCTATATTTACATCCAGCCATTGCCCTTGTAATTAAAAAAGGTAGTACATCCAAGGCATGAATCCTAAAAAACAAAACTGTGGACAGAAATTGAATAAGACCCAAAGAAATGGAAATGTCTTATACTTTGACACTGTTCCTGGGAAAGCTATAATCATATGGCTTTATTCTCTACAAATTGATCTCTAGGAAAAATGTGAATTTAGAAAGATATTTTGCAAATATTCACAAATCAACGTTAATTTCAAAAATAAATTCAAACGGTATAGACATTGATTGGGTGCACAGATATGGGTCTAAAAATAATTTGTAATGTTAGCAATCTCAATTATATTAAAATATCAAATGGAAAAGCAAAAAAACCAATGGCATACTTTTTCAACAAATATTAAAATATATAAATATATTTAAAAGACAGATCCTATTTTCCCAGTACAGAAGAACATCTAAGACTCTGAGGAAATGCTTGTCTTGAATTCTGAAAGAAGAGCTATAGGGTACAGAAAGAACTTTGTCAGACAGGAGAAAAATGTGAATGCTTACAAATTAAAATGAGCATTGCTAAGAAAGAACAAGTTGATGGCTTGAAGGAGCAAAAAGAATTACTATATTCAAAAATGAACAACATTGAAATGTGCAGAAGGAAAGGCACATCTTGGCCTTTTTTTAAACGTGTGTGTTAGATTCTTCATAGTGATGAATATCCAAGAAAGTCAAAGTAGGAAGTGAAAAATTGATTTCGGCTTCTTATTTCAGAGGTTTCAGCACGGAGCCCTTGGCTCTGTTGATTTTGTGGTGAGGCAGACCACTATAGTAGCAAATGGCTATAATAGACTATTTGGCTCATCGTGGACAGGCAACATGTGGTGGGTTGGGTAGGGAATCAGCAAAACATATCCCCTAATGTCATGCTCCCAGTGACTTACTTACTTAACTGTCTTTTCTACTAATGTTTGTACCATCTCCTGAAATAATGCTACCTGCTGCTGATCACACATTCAACACATGGGCATATTTCAAAGTAAAATTATAACAACATACTTCGTTATTCAAGGATGTACAAATTCTTGTAAAACCTATGAGTTTTGGGGAACCTTCAGTCCCTCAGTCTTCCTTCACAAGACCTAATATAAGAGCTAACCAAACTAACTGAGGTAGCTCAGAGATCTGAACATGGCACTTGGATTAAGAAAAATAAAGTAGCTCTGTGAACTCAGCTAAATATATTTATGCCCATGGCTACCTGTAGAGAGAATCTTAAATGGTCTTGTTAATAAAAAAAAAAAAAAACTCAGGGCCAGACATTGGGGTAAATTCTGAAAGATCAGAGAGACAGAACAAGCTATAGCCAACCTCACCTTGCCAACTCCTCAGCTGATCTTGTTTCCTCAGACTGCAGGCTTCTGAGTCCTCTCCCGAATCGATTTCAGCAGAACTGCTGCTCAAAAGCCTCAAAGCTTAAAAGGCCTAAAAGTCCTAGTTCCTATTCCTCACATTTTATATACCTTTCTGTTTCCTGCCATCACTTCCTGGGATTTAATGAGTGTATACCTTTCTCTGCCCAGACATCACTTCCTTCCTAGTGCTGGGATTAAAGGTGTGTGTGCCACCATTTTCTGACCTCCACATCTATCTGTTCTGTTCTCTGACCCCAGATAAATTTATTAGAGTGCACAATATATTGGGGACACAATATATCACTACAGCTTGGGGACACAATATATCACTACAGCTACCAAATATGATGTCCTTTGAATGCGTTACTCTACTCAAAAAAATAACAATCATGTATTAGTACATCTGAGTGTTACCATCTAGAGCAGAGTGGACAGTAGCCCTGAGCAAACACAAAATACAGTTTCCATTCCATGTAGAATTTCTAGCACTGGATAACAGCCCACAGACCCACTGTCCTTGCCTGTTACCTCCTTGCTTGAATATTGCCTTACTTAGTACACATTTAATATCCTGGCTTTGTAGTCTGAAAAATAAACTATTTTCCCCTTTTCTCTTTCTCAGGTAAGAAATAGCTTCATTAATATTTTCAAATTGATTTTAAGTCACTAAAATGAGTTCTTAATTTTATTTTTAAATTAGTACATAGAGTATCAGGTTTCTTATGACATTTTCATAAATTTGTTAGTTGATCCCACTTCCCACCCACTCCTTTCCTCATCCTCTGCTTTTCTTCTCATTTGTAACCTTCTGCCCCCATGCTTTACTTTCCACTTTCATACTATGCATTCTATTACTCCCATTACATCCTTCTGTAAAGCATTGTATTTTACCTGATGGACCCTATTCTAGTTTACTAGTCTCTATATAGACTCAATTTCATATAAATAATGAATATAAAATTAGAAGCTAGGATCTGCATATGAAAGAGAACATATGCTGATTTTTTTGTGCCAGGTTACCTCACTTAACATACTATTTTCCAGTTCCATCCATTTTCCCATAAACAGCAAGGCTTATTTAAAATGATTTTCTCTCTACCAATGTTAATATTTGTTATGACTATGATAATTACATCTTTCTTTTTCAAATGTGCACTAGCAGTTTCTGAGCAAAGTATGTCAATTATGGAAAATCATAGATGACAGACATTTCCAGATCCTTCAAAACCTACTTAGGTCTGAAATCTTTCTAAATACAATTGGGCATAACCATCAAAATAAATAAATAAATAATAAAATCAGTGATTTGGCTGAATTGAGTATATTCCATGAAGATAGTCATGTAACCTCTCTCCTGGGCCACCATGTATAGTTGTACATGTTGTGAATTACCTCACTCAAAAAAGTGCCAATCATATTTTAGCTTCCCTGATTGACACTTTCAGAGTGGGGCACGTCACACAGCATCATTCTATGTAGCATCTCTCCTCGAACATTCTCTGGCCATGCTGCTTCCATATAGTCACCTGATACTTCTAGTCCACATGTGGCTCCCCACAAATATACAAAAGATAGATTAAACATACCTCTATTGCTTTCCTTTTCATATCTCTCAGAATTAGTGTTATGTCACCTTTTGCATGCTTGATTTGCAGGTTCTTCAGGCTAGTAAAACAGTTCTCTCTTCTTTTCCTTTCACTTGGTTAAGGCAGACCCTCACCATGTGTTGGCCTATTAAATTACAAGCCATTAGGATCTAAATGTTTATAGATTTTCTTTCTTACAAAGTTGAAGAAAATATCAGTACCCATCATAACCTTCATCTCAAACTTTCACTTCAAAGTTCTAAACCTCTTTGTGGAAAGAAGAATACTATTACAGACCCTATATAAATTTTACACCAACACTTGGGAATATGTTTTATCCCAAAATAGATGTTACAAATTTAACTATCTAATCAAAATTTAAATTATCTTGAGGAATATGGTCTTAATCAGGTAAAATTTTAAGTGTTATTTTTCATTTATTTTACATCTCAACTGCAGTTTCCCCTCCCTCCTCTCCTCTCAGCCCCCCCTACATCCCTCTATTCCCATCCCCCAATTCACTCTTCCTCCATTTCTGTTCAGGAAAGGGCAAGTCTTCTATGGATATCAACAAAATATGGCATATCATGTTGCAGTAAGACTGAGCACCTCCCATTTTATTTAGGCTGGGCAAGGCAATCCAGTATGACAAATAATTTCCCAAGTGCCATCCAAAGTGTTACGGACAGGTAAACTTTTTAAAATGGAATTTAGCTGACAGAGAAGAAAGCAGTCTTGATGAAATGAACATAGCCACAGGGCAATGGATGGCAAGTGGTCTCTAGGATCTGAGACAGTCTTATAGATACAATAAGATAAATTTGATCTATTTTAGAAGAGACAGTTGAGACTCAGAGCAGATTACATCTCCATTTAAGATCATTTCAGCCTTGAACCCTTAGCTAAACTATGAAAATCTCCAGACTCATGGAGATTGTGGATCTGTAAAATGTGTACTGTTTTAAGTTGGTTAAATTTAGAATGGTTTTTATGCAGGAAATAAAAATTACTTTGTCTTATTTTGTTTTATAGTTCTGTGTGTTATTGCCAGAACCACACATAAAAGAAAACAGTAAACATAGTAATAAATATCAAGGGAGAGAAGTAGGGTATTGGGAATACAGAAACAGGTAAATGATAGAAAAAAAACCCATCTTCCTCCTAAGAAGAAAGAAAATATAAAACATACCTGGGTTAAATTCTAGGACAGAAATGGTCTTTGAGCCTAGACCTGCAACTGTCTTCTTCATACTCCTGTAATTTTCAGCCTTCATTTCGAAGTCTGATTGTAGAGACAATCTATTTCAAAGCTTCCTTTCTGAACACAGACTCTGATATGCTCATAACTGAAAAGTAATGTGCTAAACTCACAGACAATATGAGAGGAAAGAAGCAAATATCTTAAGAATATGTATATATGTGTGTGTTATAAATTATTTATATATTTTGTACATATGTACATACAATAGAACATATGCATTAATATGTTATATATGTGTTTAAAGTATGAAAATAAGCATAAACAGAAAAGTTAAGAAAAATGGAAACATGCATGCTTACTAAGTTTACTCATTGAGGAGAATTGAAGAGATCAAGAATTCATACACTGATTTCATTGAATCTAAAATTTATTGCTCTAACTTACTGCCACTAATCTGAAAATTCATTCAGTTCTCATCTAAAAGAAATATGAATTCCACCTTATCCATAAATAGAGAGGACTCAAAATATTTAGTCACTCAACCACCTGGCTTAAAATTTGGATTCTACTTATTATAGTCTCTTTGTACTTTATTTCTTTAAAATACATTTTAAATGAAATACAATTGTATCACTTTCATCCCCCTTCTTCTCTCCAGACCCTCCCAGTTGCTCTCTCTCAAACTCCTTCAATGCCCCTACTGACTCTCAAGTTGATAGCTTCATTTTCTTTAAACACACATGCACATACACATACATACCAGCCCCTAGTCTGTTTTGGTATGCATATGGTTTCAAGGTTTATCACTGCATTGGAAAACCAATAGAGATTCATCCCTGGGATAGGCAAATTCTTCTCACAGCAGTCCTTAATTGCCTGTGCTTCTTTGTCTATGGGTGAGACCCTATGAAATTTCCCCCTTCCATGCTAACATGCTAACATTGATATTGCTAGTATTCTAGTTTGCCATTTCTAGGACAGGGTATTTCACAGTAGACTTTCTGATATTCTGGCTCTTACAATCTTTCAGTCTCTGTTCCCTGTGTTTGCTGAGCCTTCAATGCAGAAGCTGTGATGTAGATGTATCCATTGGTGCTGGGCTCCCCACAGTCTGTTGATCTCTGCATTGTGCCCAGTTGTGGTTTTCTGTGATGGTCTATTTTTACTGTACAGGGAAGCTTCTTTGATGAGGACTGGTAGCTACACTTACCTGTGGGCATAAGTATAAGATTTAGAATGTAGCAAGTTATTTTTCTGGCCCAGTAAAGTAGCGTTGATAGATTATTTTGAAATCTTTGGCCTCACTAGCCAGGGAAGCTGGCTAGGTTTCCAGTGCCAGGCATGATTTCCCTATTTCCCTCCTGTTCAATGGGCCTTAAATCTAATTAGACAGCTGTTGATTGCAACCAACACGCGAGTTCCAATTACTGTACCTTCATGCATATCTTGTTATGTCAGTAATTGTCATGGTTCATAGATGTTGCAGCTGGGTAATACTATTTAATTGCTTCTCTCCCTTGGCAGCTTGCATATTGTTTTATGGAACCATGGAAGCTAGATTGTAAGAAAGAGACTTGCAAGTCAGATCCAATTAGTAGAGTCATCTCAGTCTTCTGTCCTAAGTGTTTGGTGTCTTCAACAATAGGGCTTCACCCTCACTCATAAGAGGTAATCGGGGGAATCATCTATAATCTACATTATTTTGGGAGTCACTTGGACTAACTTGATCAACCACTTGAAAGGTTATTTCTCATTGTTGGTACTGGTTTTTTTTTGGTAGTCTATTGTTGTTGTGGGAAGCACTGTAATCCCATGTGGCTTAACTTTGAACTTCCTATATGTACAATTTTAGGCAAATATAAAATAATATAGTTCCTTGAAATTTAGAGCTAAGAAACTCTTATTGTAGAACATGCAGTGTTTGCCTTTCTAGGTCTGAGTTCCCTCATTCAATATAATCTTATCTTAGGGACATCTGTTTACCTACAAATTTAATGACATTTTTCTTTATGTCCAAATAATATTCCATAGTGTATATGTACTACAGTTCTATAATCCATTCACCTGTTGAAGAACATTTAAGTTGTTTCTATTTCCTGGCCATTGTGAATAGGGAAAAACTGTACATTTTTCAGCAAGTATCTATGGAATAGGCTATTGAGTCTTTTGCCCATAAGTCAAGGAATAGTACAACTGGGTCATATAGGAAATTTATTTTTAGCTTTATGAGGATTCTCCACATTAATTTCCATAGTGGCTGGACCAATTTGCATTCCTGCCAGAACTGAATGAGGGTTCCCCTTTCTCTACAATATTGACAGCATTTGTTGTCAATTGTTATATTGATCTTAGTCATTGTTACTTGGGTGAGATGAAATCTCAAAGCTATTTTAATTTGCATTTCCCCATTTGTCAAGGATGATAAACAATTTTTGAGGTATTCCCTAGACATTATTTTTTTTTCCATTTAGAGTTCTCTGTTTGGATAACTAGCCCATTTTTTTAATTGAATCATTTTTTCTTGACTCTGCTTTTTTTGTTCATTTTTATATTCTGGATAGGCTCTGGATAGCCAAAGCAATATTTAGCCAAAAAAAATAGTAGAGGTACTGCTACTCTAGACTTTAACATATAATATAGGGCTATAGTTATAAAAATAATATGGTACTGGAACAAAAGCTAACATAAAGACCAATGGAATAAAATAAAAGGCCCAAACTGTACTAGAAATTATAGCCATATTATATTTGACAAAGAGAAAGAATCATAGTCTGGAGAAAAGGCATCATCTTCAATAAATGGTGTTGAGAAAATTGGATATTCACATCAGAAGAATAAAATTAGACTCATATACATCACCCCTCCCCAAAATTAGATCTAAGTGAGTCCAAGACCTCTATTGGAAACCTGAAATACTAAAACTGCTAGAATAAAACATAGACAATACTGTGGAACAATCTTTATACACTGTAAATATGTACTACTCTCATTGGTTAATAAAGACCTGACTGGTCTATAGCTGGACAGGAAGAGATTGGGAAGGAGAGCTAGACTAGGAGGACACTGGGAAGAAGAAGGGCAGAGTCTGAGGAGTTGAGAGCTAGAACAGAAGAAGCAACATGGAATGTTCACACATGAGGTATACAAGCCTTGGGGCAGCACATAGATTCATAGAAATGGGGCAATTTATGTTGTAAGAGCTGGTGGATACAACCCTAAGCTATGGGCCAAGCATTTACAATTAATAATAAGTCTCTGAGTGGTTATTTGGGAAGTGGCTGAAGGAACAAAGTTGATCACAGTCCTGATGAAAAACTTCAATTACAAGGCAGAACTATAAAAGGTCTATATAGGTGTAAGAAAAGACTTTCTGAGCCG
>LZPO01087214.1:73123-90097 GCA_001675575.1 Neotoma lepida | reverse complement strand
TTCTGAACAAGATTCTATTTGTGAAGGAATTAAGGCCAAATATTCACAACTGGGGTCATATCAAACTAAAAATCTTCTATAGAGCTTGGGAAAAATCGATTAAAGAAGAAACCCACAGCAGAGGAGGGAATCTTAGCCAGTTATACATCTGTATTTTCTTCCCAATAGAGTAGAAAAGAAATTGCAAGTCTCACAGAGCTTTAACATCACTGTCTCCTGCCCAGTGTCACTCAAAATTATTTAGGTCCACATGTGGCTCTAGTTTGCTTATCTAATTACTCAGAAGAGGAATGGATAATTATTAACAATAAAAATGAAATGTAAACTGTACTTGCACTTATTCACCATTAGATACATAGATAACAAGACTATTGTTGTTTCAATAATCTATGTCAATTTATATCTACAGACACCCATAGGAATCTGGAGCTGGATAGGAAGACAGTTGCTCATTTTTTGCTGTGTAGCCATCTTATTTCTTCATGGTTTTAAGCTATGTACCCCTCTCTCTCATGATATCCAATAATCTTTTTGTCTCATTGTCTTTTTGGAAACAAGTCTTTCCTTTCTTACCTTGACTTCTGTCATTTATGCAGTTACACAGAGTTAACTCTAACCGACAATCTTGTCCCTAAGATTTTCCAACACATTTTAGAAAATCATTGAGGGTTTGGGAGCAAAATGGAAGGCTTAGACTTCCCAGAACTTGACTCCTGTGCAGAAGCATCAATGTGAATATCTATTCATGCACAAAATCCTTCACAGGAGCCAGGGTAGCTATGTATAAGATTATAGTACCTGGCACTATATCCAGGTAATATCCAAAGTAGTAATGCCTCATTGAAGAAAGTAGGAAGCATAGTTTTGCTTAGAATATTCCCTCTTAAATTTATAAAGCATATCAAGGAGAAAGATATCTTCTGCATTGGAAAGGGAAAGATGTAAACACTGGATTTGCCTCAGATCCCAACACTGGGACAAACTCAGTAAAATTCAGCATCAGGTAGTTATCCACAGGCCTTGAAAGCTACTAGTCAGTCTCTGTAGATGATAAACTTTCTTTAAAACCAAAATGAACCTATAGTCTCAGCTTTCAGAACTTCCCAGAAGACTTCCAAATTTACCTGACCACCATATCCATTCCAGAAGACCCAGACTTCAGGCCTGTCCCAGCACATGGTCAGCATCACTAGCCTCAAACAAGCTTATACTCACAGATACAAATCTTATACCTAATCCATGTCACTATAATCCCTGTAGAATCCAAATTCATCTTAATTACCATGGCCTTGAGCTCTACCAGACTCAAAGTTAGACCTGATCAACAGAACCTAGATTTAGGATGACCCTCATACATCTAGGCTTTAAGACTACCACCAAGGATCCAGGTTTCAGGTGACCTCCCATCATAGTTTATAGTTCGTAGTTGTAGCAGTTATGGAGATAATTAAAACCACAGTGACATAAATCTATACAAATATTATAAAGGTTAATACATAACCCAAACAAAAAACTGGTATCACAAGTTGTTTTTCCTATTTCTTTTAAATTGAAAATTAAGCTTGTAAATTCCATAACTTATGGTAGCTTATGACATGTGTACACATGCACAAATGTATGTTTTCTCATAATTTCAGGACTTGTAATCTACCCATTGATTATATAACAAAGTAATTTATTCTAATCATGTACCTTAAAATTCTCTCTCTTCAGTCTGTATTTCCATATCTCTGTTTTACTCTCATCACAGTTAGGAACAGATTCTACAAAGACAGCAAAAGAAAAAGTAAACATATACCACAATAAATAAAAGAAAACAGGAAAACAAAATAGTTCAAAGAATACCTATAGTTTTCTGTATGCTATGAACTACTTACATATTAGTAGCTCATAAAGGAGTCAAACATATTTCCAACGTAATGAAAACCTATGCTGATATATGAGACTTGTTAAACAGATTTGAACATTGGTGGTGGGACTAGGTTCTGTGAAAGAATAACAGTCTATAGGAGTACAAAGATTCCAGATGGACATGTTGTACATATGTTATTCTAGTACCTAGGAAACAGGATCAGGAGGATCATGAGTTCACTGTCTGCTTGGGGCACATAGTAAGACCCTGTCTCATAAACAAAACAGCAGCAATAAAAATTTTCATAACTAAACAACTTGATTTAAAGGTAAATATACACTCATATATTGTTCCCTAATTAAGTATATGTAACAGTCCTCAATTCTTTCTACTTTAATTTCATTACAATGTTAGGCTTTTATCACATTGGCAAACACTCCTTATTATACAAAAAGTGGAAAGAAACAGAGGGGATTCAAGGGTCATATATACAATTCAGAAAATAGTGTCCCACTTTATCTTCACTTCCACAATGAGAAAAGAAAAACATGTAATTTTCATCAAATTCAAATATTCTTTCAAATGTGTATTTTTTTGACTCATAATAAAATATCAGGGAGGGGCTATTTAGATAGCTCAGCAGTTAAGAGCACTTGGTGCTCTTGAAGAGGATCAATGGTTAGTCTACAACACCCACAACAGGCAGCCCACAAACATCTGGAATTCTAGCTCTGGAAGGAGATCTGATGTTGTTTTCTGGATTATGTGGACATGTGCACAAAATGTGTGCAAATATACACATACACACATAAAAATCAATCCTTAAAAAGAGAAAAAGAAAATACCAAGGAGAGAATATATACTGGGTTTATTCTGAGAAGCTGGATGGAATTAGAAAAAGACTAGGAATCATTGAAAATAATGAAGCCACTAAAAAGGCAGGAATAGCAGGGTCTGGTGGTTTATGTCCAGAATCCCACTACTTTGGATGTGGAGGCAGAAATATTACAATTACTGAGTCAGCTTGTGCTGATATACTAGACTCCTCCTCAAAAATAATTAAACAGCAATAAATAAATAAATAAATAGCATAAATAACAAAAATAAAATAAAAGGGTAGAAATAAGTTAACAGATCTGTACTGAGGAAACAGTTAAGGTTAAATAAATTATAATTGTTATTCACAGAGGTGATCATAAACACTTAAAAATCTCTTCTCACTTGATTTAAATAACACTGCTTATGAATTTCAGAAGAAAACCTCTTATTTGAGGACTTTTTCAGAGCCCTCTCATTCCTCAGATTTCCTTCATAGAATTCACTTAAGAGAGTTCCCAATGTAGATCAAGAAGAAGAGCAGGGATTGTGTACAGGGGCAGAGACATGAGGGAGATATACCTGTCCTCTAAGGGAACCATTTTTCTGCATGCAGTTAGGTAAAACTACTCACTTACCATGCCATTGTACATGCCATATATGATATGTGTTACTCCACTACGGAGACGTCAATAACATTAAATTATGAATGATTGCCATATTCTGGAGTAAAGTATCACATACATCTTGTCACAATCAACACTAACATTTGCTCTGAAAATGACAGTGTTAGGAAAATTAAATTAATAAACCACAGACTGAGAGAAAATATATGTAAACCATGTTTCTATGAAATAAATTATAATTATCATAAAGTGCTTTAAAAATTCCACTGTGAGAAATTCAGGAATCAAATAAATTAGGAGAAATGTAATACTTTGTAACCGAAGATTGTGTATTTCTGACTAATAAATACATTAAAAGTTACTCAAGACCTAACATTAGTGAAGACATCCTGCACAGCCAGGTGTGGTTGCACACACCTTTAATTCTGCCACTCAGGAGGCAGAGGAGGGCTGATCTCTGTGAATTTCAGACCAGCCTGGTCTACACAGTGACTTCTAGGACAGCCAAGGCTACATAGAGCATACCTGCCCCAACCCCAGTTGCCATCACAGAGCCCTCATCTAGTAACTAATGGAAACAGATGCAGAGAGCCACAGCCAAACATTAAAGCAAGCTTGGGGAATCCTACTAAAGAGATGGAGGAGGGACCATAGGAGCCAGAAGGGTCAAAGACATCGCAAGGGTACCCATAGAAACAACTAACCTAACATGGGCTCATAGGAGTTCAGAGTCTGGACAGACAACCAAGTAGCCTACACGGGACTGACCTAGATAGGCCTTCTGCATATATGTGACAGTTGTGTAGCTTACCCTGCTTGTGGGAACCTTAGCAGTGGGAGCAGGGGCTCTAATGCTCTGGCTGGCTTTTGGGAACCTATTCCTTATATTGGGTTGCCTCACTCCACCTTAATACAAGAGGAGGACAGTAGTCTTACCTCAGCTTCATGTGCCATGCTTTGTTAATACCCTTACTGATAAGAAACAGAGGAGTGGATGATTGGGGATGGGCACAGGAGGAGGTGGAGAGGGTAGAAGCAGAGGAGGGAGAGGAACCTGGGGTTGGGATGTAAAATAAATGAATAAATTTAATTAATAAAAAAGATAATAATAGAACTAAACAAACAAAAAGCCTGCACATAAACAAAAGATATGTTACTTTTAGGAAGTAACAAAATTATAACAATGTAAAGTTTTCTAGGTACTATATATAAATTGTATAAAATTGGTAAGTTATTCACCACTCAATGAAATAGTCAAAAGACTATATCTAGACCTGTGAAGAAAAAAAGATCTAATGAAGAAGAGAAAAATTAAAGAACTGAGAATCAGTAGTTCTGAAAGAGGAGATCTGAAAGAGAAGTCTTGAAATAAGTGAGGGAAACTGATAGAAAAAAATGGGTTCAAAAATCTGGGGAATAGTGTAGGAAACTTTTCTACAAAAAAAATGAATGGTGAAAATTAATACTCCACAAGTAATGAGGATCATCATGATCAAACTGAAAGTCTCACTCTTGTGTCTGTCACTTCACTTGAAAAAGGTGTATGAATCTGTATAAAAGCAAATTTTTGTTGCTGTTCTAAGATTTTCACTTGCTACGATTTACTCTGAAAATTTACATAAGAGAATATTTTGAGGAAGATGGTGAATGAATACTATACTTGCCCTACAAGATAATCTTTCATCTGCATGTAACAAGGCACGCTTAAAGCGTCACAGCATCATCACCATACAGTCTATGTTTTATGTCACTCCACTTAAAGAAAGTTGTTTAAGGAAGATTACAGAGAGACACCCACATTTACCAGTGACATGTGAGAGAGAAGTATCAGTCCTAGAGGAAGAGAAATTGTAAACAATTCCACAGCTGGTCCACAGAGTGAGTGTGGAACTCAGTCCACGAGGTAAAATTCTAGGATTGATACTTCTCTCTCATATGCCACTGGTAAAAGTGTGTGTCTCTCTGTAATCTTTCCTTAAACAACGTTATATGAAAAGACGATAGGATGAGGAACATAATAAAAGTGAACACAAATATTACATGAATTGAGTAGAAAACCAAATTTCACATGCTTTATTTCTAGTTCAGTTTTAATGTTTAGGCCTAACCCAGGGAAACTTTTTTTTAACCTTTACTTTTTATGTTTATAACTATGGAAAGGCATCATATAAGTTAACTATATACATTCCAATATAAGATGTGTCATCTAACTTCCTAACTCTTCCATCTAACAACCATTGAGCAAGCTACCTGATGGGAAAAAGCCATTTCAGCTACTGTAGATGTTAAGAGGTATTTACAGCTACTGTAGATGTTAAGAGATATTTACAGACTACAACCATCCAAACTACTCAATTTATGAGATTCTTAGTCTCAAGTCTTATTTGATCCAATTTTTATTCTGGGTCAAACTATTTTGAATGTATTTGTTCTAATCTTCCAATTGACTCTACTTTCTTGAAGTATGAAATTAAATGATAATTAAGAGCTTGCATATTAAGTCTATGATGTCATGAATAAATAAGAAAGAATATATATTAGGATACTAATATATATTAGTATATATATTATATATACTATATAGTATATATATAGTATATATATACTATATAGTATATACTAACATCGCTAAAACTCAAATGCTGATTTGTCTCTGAATACTGACATTTCTTTCACACACAAATACTATAATGACTCCATAGTAGAGGAGAAATTAGAAACTCATTCAGAAATTATAAAAACAGGAATCTCCCCTATAAACCTGTTTATGTCAGAGCTTTTATAAGAGCTGATTCTATGGGGAGGTTTTTGGCATAAAAATAAAAGACATTGGCTGTAGCTGGTTAGCTCAAAATTTCATAAATTTTCATTTTAGTTACTACTTCTTTTGCAAATTGCAAATTAGTGATCACAATTGGAACAGGGGTGGAAATTTTCATTTGCTTTTGGTAAATGAAGTCTTCTAACATCAATACCATCCATCATATGATAATGGTTTGTGGTTAAAGGTTGTTACTTTAGTTTTGAATTCCTACATAAAACCCAAATTGAAGTATGAAAAGAAAAATAAAACTGCCAAAGATGGTAGTTTGCAAATCTATGTAATTGTATTTCTGTGTGTATGCATGCTTGTATGAAAAGGCATGTGTGGATTGCAGGATGCATTTTATGTGTTTGTACGTGATAGACTTGATAATGATTCCATTACTAGTTTTACAAATGAATAATGAAGCTGTGATTGAGGATTTATGACATTATCTCTATATTAATGTAAACAAACATGATGTAAAAATTGCTACATTTTATTTAAATTTACAATAGAAAAATAATTTATAAAATTTTAAAATCAAAGATATCACTTGGTAATAAGAAAGTTGGCACATATATTATTTGATATATGATATAATGATAAAATATAAAATATAAATCTAAAATATTGTTAATATATGCATCCTCTGAAGTTCTACATATAATTACTTAAATGATATTGTAAGAAATAAAACTGGAATCTAAAAGTAAGTAGCTTTATATTTTAAATTTATCTTTAACCATGGAATCAAATTCTATTGGTGTAGTAGTGGATGCATTATAATAAAATCAACTATTGTACAAACACTATGGTTACAGCTATGCCACTGTTAAGGAATTACCAGGGATATATAATATTTTGAAATTTATAATAAAAGAATGAACAAGTTTACTAAATTATACTGTAAAACACTATGAAAATAATGTCAACTAGCTATGATAAACTAAATACATTTGTGTTGCTACTTACTTAATCGATAAGAAAATATTTTAGGAATCACTAAACTATACTGACATGAGGAATGAGAAAGCAGACAAGGCAAGACCTGCCATATTTGACAATATTGATTTACCTATCTATACATACTATACAGTGTAGATAAAATATCTTATAATTTCATTTGAAAACTATCATGGTATCCTTTAAAATTTGTTTGATGAGTACTCATTATATAGACCAGGCTAGCCTTGAACTCTTAGAAACATAGGGAAAGGCCATTTGCCATAGCACTGAAAATGGGCAATATTTACCAACTATGTTACAGACCAAATTAAGTACATATGTTTATTGTATCTTTTCCTAGTAATAATGAAGTTTCTCATCTTTATATTGGGAAAACAAAAACTTATCACGCCCATATCATATAAACACTAGACTAGTGCATACTGTTACTCTCCTTTAACCAAGAACAGTGACTTTCTAAACTTCAGAAAGAGTCTACTAAATTGAAATTAGAGGCATTTATGAGTATATATATAAAGATAGTAGGACATGCAGATTTTTATAATGTATATTCAACTTTGAACTCATTTGCTGAAATAAAATGCAAAAATTAAAGACTTTAATATAAACTTAATGCAAGGCTATGTTTATGAAAATAGGCTTAGGAAAAACATATCCACTAAAAACAAATTCATAGCATTTTTTGAGTAAATTTAGTGAAGGTACTTGAAGAAGTGTTCGTATGTTACAGGGCATGTAACTAAAAGTAAAATACAAAAATACAGTTTTCTCAAAATGATGGATAAACAAGAGATTATTATTATTAATATTTTTATGTTGCATCAAATTCATTTCAATCAAATTTGCATTAATGTCATCTTTTTACTGAAATATTTACTGTGCAGGATATAGTTCTCATGAATAAATAAATTTGGTTTGAATTATTTCTATATTGCTAGTATTTACCACTTCAGTGCCAGAGATTAGCAGCCAATAAATGTGTTACAGAAACAAATGAGTGGATGTTCTAGAAAGTTGTTGGAAAACTACAATAAAATGAGATACTTCAGGTTTTTTAAATTATAAAGGGAAGTGCTTATTAAACAAGAAAGAAAATGGCATACCTTTGATGCTTTTGTTGTTTTGTTTTATATTTTTGTCTGAGTTTTTGTTTTCAGTAATTGGGATTGAATATAGGGCCTTTTACTCTTGAAGTAAGTTCTTTATAACTGAGCTATGCCTACCGCCCTTATTTTACTTTTTTATCTGGAGACAAAAATCTCACATTGCCCAGGTTGGCCTTGAGCACACTCTAAAACCCTTGCAAACTTTTACCTTGTGATCCTTCTCCCTCAGCCTCCCAAGTAAGTGGTAACAAATGCCTGCACCATTAATCCCAACTAGAAATGGCACACTTTTCTAACATGGCCACTTGTACTTTATTAATAATTGACAAACTAATAAAATAGTAAGGTAAATTATGGAACACATTGAACATTATTGACATAAGAATAAAGGCAAGTTACATTATTTTATATTATTTTTGTTGATAAAGTTAGATGAGACTATGAAATGACAATACATATGGGCTTAATGATTTATGACTACTTTAGAGACACAGGCAACAAAAGAAAACCAAAACCAAAAATTAAAGAAATCTAAAATTCAGAAATCCTTCAACATTTAGTAGCCAGAAAACTTTGGGTGAATTAATTCTACTGTGAAAATTCCTTCTAAGTATGACCTACCAGCCTTGTGATTGACATGTTAATTGAAGAAGTAAGTTCCCACAAACACCAATATTACCTTGAAAACCATGGAGTTCATGAATATAATCATGACCCAAAGTCATATGTTCTCACATGTAAGACCAAGTGAATCTTATTGGTTATTATTCTGCCTTCCTATTTTTATCTTTGTAATTCTCTATGTAATTCTCTATGATTGCTATCCTTTCTTCTAAACACTTGGTCCTCTGTATCTTCTTCTCCTCCATTAAAATTATATGCCTCTGATTTCATATTATCAGATGCTGTTTCCTCAATCCCATGATAACTAAGGTCTGTCTTTCCTGAAAAGAATACCTTAATCCCTATATCTTTATTCAAGTAAACTACTCCTCATTTTTCAAAGCCTTCAAAAATCAAATGTTTTATTAGTCTTCTTTGGTTCCCAGTAACTGTATGCTATATATTATTTCTCATTCTACCCTTTTAGCTTAGTGCTTGACAAGAAACAATATGGCAGTACAATGGTTAAGGCCAGTGGTTCTTAACCTTCCTAATGCTGCAACCCTTTTAATACAGTTCTTCATGTAAAGACTCCCAACCATAAAATTAATTTTTGTTATTTCATAACTATAATTTTGCTACTGTTATGAACTGCAATGTAAACATTTGACATGCATGATGGTTTAAGACATTTTCACAAGCAACCACTATGAAAGGGCCATTCAACCTCCTCAAAGGTTCACGACCCACATGTTGAGAACCACTGTGTAAGATGGTGTTTTCTCAAGCTTGCACCCTCTTATGTTGTTCAAACTTCATCTTTCTTACCTGAAACAAGAGAATTAGTATGATTTGAACTAAAAAGGCAAGGTCTAGAACAATAAATGAGCATAAAGGAGGCTGTAAATAGTCCTGTAAATGAGCCTGTTTTTCTCAAGAGGAAAGCACCATAAGTTACCACATGGTACATTCTTTTCTTTTATCATTGGAAGTGAAAATCAATTATCATTTAATATTCAAAATTGAGTTTATCTTACAAAATCCAAATGTCTATTATTTCATGAAGCCTTGTAATATTAATATTAATTATTTAGAGATACCTCTGCAAGTTTCCCCATTATGATCTTGATACATTTGCTCATAGAATCCCTCTTCTCTCTCCCCAACTGGACTCCTGTAGCTCTGCCTGGTGCCTAGCGGTGGATCTCTGCATCTACTTCCATCATTCACTGGAGAAAAGCTCTGTGATGACATTTAGGATATTCACTGATCTGATCTCTGGTATAGGCCAGTTCAGTTCAGGCACCCTCTCCACTATTTCTAGTAGTCCAATTTGTGGTTATCCCTGGGCATTCCTGGGAACTTCCCTAGCACCTGGTTTCTCTCTATCCCTATGATGTCTCCCTCTATCATGGTATATCTTTCACTGCTTTCCCATTGCATCCCTGTGCCACCTCGACTATCCTGTTCCCTTATGTTCTCATCCTCCATCCCTTACCCTCCATTGCTCACCACTCATCCCCAGTTTACTGATGGAGATCTCATCTATTTCCCCTTCCCAGAGTAATCCATTCATCCCACTTTGGGTGTTCCTTGTTAGCTAGCTTCTCTGGAGTTGTAGATTGTAGTCTGGTTATCCTTTGCTTTACATCTAGTATTTACTTATGAGTGAGTACATACCATATTTGTCTTTCTGAATCTGAGTTACCTCACTCAAGATATTTTCCAGCTCCATCCATTTGCCTGCAAATTTCATATGGTCATTGTTTTTTCTCTGCTGAGTAGTACTCCATTGTGTATATGTATACATTTTCTTAATCCATTCTTCAGTTGAGGGACATCTAGGTTGTTTCCAGGTTCTGGCTATTACGAGTAATGCTGCTATGAACATAGTTGAACATGCGTCCTTGTGGTATGATTGAGCATTCCTTGGGTATATGCCCAAGAGTGGTATAGCTGGGTCTCGAGGAAAATTGATTCCCAATTTTCTGAGATAACACCATACTGATTTCCAAAGTGGCTGTACAAGTTTGTATGTAAGCTGAACAGCTATCTTATCAAATGATAGCTATCTTACCCAAAGCCCAAAGCAACAGCGATAGTTTTTGCTATTTATATCAGGGAGACAATTTTCCAAAACTATGAACCAAACCTTTTCTCTTTATAAGTTAATTACCTCAGGTATTTGTTACAGTGATAGAAATGTGACTAACACTGTAAAAATGAACTAAAACTGTGTGTCAAATAAATTGTTTCATTTCCAATTAAGTAGAAATGTAAATTGTTATAATGCTACATTTGTCCAATTCAATTGATCAGAAAAATTATAAGATGACACTTTCAATGTGCCATGTATTTTACTAACAGAAAACGCTTTAATATTAAATCTCCAATGGAACCATAGAAGGAAAACAATGAGATTAGAAGAAATACCTGCTGGAGCTAATTTTACATAATGGAAGACAGAAGACTATTTGATTCTGGTAATATATGAACACTGATATTTAATTAGCTTAAAGTAAATTGGACATTGCTTAAATAAAAATACATGTGTAATTAAAGAACCAGTAACCTTGTACACTAGCCATATAATCTTGGACAATATCCTAACAACTATGATTTTTCAATTTTCTTTGTAAAGTGGAAAAAGATTTTATCTTATAAATTATTTTAAAGATTCTCCAATATAGATATAAACCTGCTTTTGAACTCTAAAGTGTTACTAATAAGTACCACACATCAATCAACTCTCCCAAGTAATAGCAAGAAGCTAATATACTAATTTCATCCTGTATCACAATAACATAGAAGCCAAACTCACAAGCAATGTTTTCCACTATTAGTAAATCAGGAAATGAAAAGAAAGGATTGAGACAAATACTAATTAAATATGAATCAGAAATAATATTTACCATAAGCATTTACCATGCCATATTTAGTACAAACATAAAACACAGTCTCACTTATTAATTTTCTGTAATTATTATTACTAACTACAAGTTAAAATATAACTGTGTATCCTATGCTTTATTTGATAACCTTACCTAAGAAACTTACATTCCTGAAGAGCAGGGAAAGCTAACCTACAGTGTCCACTCTTCTGAAACACCTAGGCAGTCTAATTCCTGCAAGGGAATTCCTTCTACTTCACTTAGAAAGGATCTCATTTAAGACCAAATCCACCAGTACTTACACCACCTGAATGATCATTTTTGAGTTCAGAAAATTTCCACTTCCCCCTTTTGTTGTGATTAATCTCCCATTTTCATCTACCTCCCTTCAGGTCAAACTCCAGTTTGATCCCCACAAAACCATTGTGATGACTTTAGGAAGCCATTATGTTTTGCTTCTGAGAACAATAAAGAAGTCTAGACCATGAAAATTAAGTGATATAGGCAATATGAGACAGAAAGGGTTGAATACCTATTTTGAAATTGATATTTAGGGAATTCGCCATTCTGTGCATGGGTGCTGACACTGTAGAAGGAAGACTTAAACAGAAATTGTTGTGTGGTAACAAAGATAATATGAGCTAATACACATATATACATCATATAGATGAAGTAATTAAATCAAGAATTTGTTAAACATTAATATCAAATAAAACCATCTATTCCAACTGATGCATCTTAAAGATTTAGAAGCCCCACATAAGGGATTCTGAAATTCTCAGTGGCTCATTAAACATACATGACTCTCTCATATGGCACATACACCCATAAAAATCACAAAATAACCAACATGAGGGATTTTTAAACTCTTACTTTTCCTACATTTGTAATTTTGGTTATCTAAGTGGGTATGTCACATGAGTTTTAAGCTATGGCAGAGTTCAACAGATGAGTTTCAAGTACATATTTGATGTGTTTTCATTATTTTTTTTTGGTAAGAGAATCTCCTGCTAGGTGATTGAGAAAAAGCAATTCTGTCACTTAGTCAATGTACCTTACATACTAGTATAAGAAAAATACTCAAATTGGAGTTAATGTCTGTATAGTAACATGAAATGTTTTTTTAAATAACCTGGGAAGCATTAATAAGGAAGTCTTGGTCTCAATCTCTCTCTTCTTTTAAAAATTTAGTTGTTACTGGTTTATTCTGTTTACCTAGATACTTACTTAAAGTGATCTGAATGTCACTAAAATGTACAAAAAAGGTTGACATCTGCTAAATTAGAAATAGGTGAGAGAACTTTGAAAAATTTCTAATACTCAGGATAGACTTTAAATAATTTAAATAAAATTTTGGAAGCTGATATACATCGTATTTCAAGATCTCTGTGTTATTCTAATATGGACTCTAGGCTAATTAATCACCACTTCAGCTTCCATGCTATTTCATGTTCTTTAACAGTCATTAGCCATCACAGGGAAACATAGGAATGTCACTTTGTAATCCATTTAATCTCACATTTAAGTTAGGCACCTCTGAATCCTTGAGCTTGGAATGTATTACATATCTCACCATGTTAACACATCAAGGTTGGAGTGAGTTTAACTTGTTAAACAAAGTATTATGACATCATGATTGAAAAAACATACCACATAATTTATCATGTATATGCAATATATAGAATAGGTTCCAGGGAAAATGATAGTTATATAATATTAGCATAATATATTTATTTTGAATCAGTTTTACTTTAAGATTTATTATTGAGAATAAGTGAAGATACCCATATACCCCTCCATGTTTTTAGGAAGCAATAAAAACAAAACTATGCGCAGGTGATGTGCTATTTGTAATTAGTCTATGAGTATCAGATTTTGCAGGTATAATCAGATATTCAGGTTAACAAGTAATTATATTTAGTGTATGCGTGTTCACACAATATTTATAAAGTTTTAGTCTAAAAAAATAGAACAAAAGTCATGGCTGGAGAGATCGTTCAGCAGTTAAAAGCATTGATTACTTTTCCAAAGAACCTAGATTTGTTTCCCAGCACCCACATAGTGGTTAATAGTCATCTGTAACTCTAATTCCAGGGGATCTGTCACCCTCTTCTGGCCTCTGTGGGCATTGCATGCATGTAGTGCACAGACATACATGCATCCACACTCACAAAATGATTCTTTTAAAAATGCAAGTGCATCAAGATCATAATGGAGAAACCTGCAGAGACAACCAAACCAAACTAGTGAGAACTCATGAAAGTTGGATCAATGGCTGTGGAGCCTGTATGGGACTGGGCTGGGCCCTCTGCATGGAGAGACAGTTGTGTAGCTTGATCTGCTTGGGGGGGTCCCCTGGCGGTGGGATCAGAATCCATTCGTGGTGCATGAGCGGACTTTTTGAGTCCACTACCTATGATGGGACTCCTAGCACAGCCTTGAGGCAGAGGAAGGGGCTTGGACTTGCCTCTACTAGATGTGCCTTTCCATGGGAGGCCTTACCTTCTTGTGAGGGGAGAGGGGAATGGGGTGGAAGGGCGAGGCTGGGGGAGAGGGAGAAGAGAAGAGGGGGATCTTTGGTTGTGTAAAATGAAGGGAAAATTTTTGTGATAACAACAACAACAATAGTAATAATAATAATAATAATAATAATAATAATAATAATAAGAAGAAGAAGAAGAAGAAGAAGAAGAAGAAGAAGAAGAAGTGCTGACTGCTCTTCCAGAGGACCCTGGTTCAATTCCCAGCACCCACATGGCAGCTCACAACTATCTGTAACTCTAGTTCCTGAGGACCAGATACCCATGGCAAAACACCAATGCACATAAAATAAAAAGTAAAAATTTAAATAAATAAATAAAAATTTAAAACAAAAAATGTATTTAAAAAATTAAAAATCCAAAAAAATAAGAACTATCAAGAACAAGTCTTTAAGTTATAATGTAATCATGGAATCTAGAGTTAAAACTATACTAAGCAGGGGCAAGTGAGGTGACTCTGTAGGTAAAGGCAAATCTGACAACCTGATTTAGAACTCTGAGACTCACATGGTAGAAGAATAAGAGAATTTACTGCAAGTTTTTTCTGACTTACACAATTTTAGTATGGTATGCATTGATGTGAACACAACAAATAAATGTATTAAAGGAGATAAAAATATATTGATAAAAACATGAAAGCATAAAATACAAATTTTATACATAAAAGCAGATGTACATATATAGGTCATATACTGAATAATTTAAAAATAATGATGGTAATATCCATAATCCTAAAATAAGACATATAAAAGTATGAAGAGTTACTATAAGCATAAAATTTAATAACATGTTCACTACATTTGTGATGCATTTCATGTATATATTGATACATAAAATTCTATCTAAAATGCTAGTCATGTGAACAATTTAAGAGTTTGGTATTTACAACTTGCTAAATATAATACAAATAAAACTAAGTAATAAATTTGAGGAAAAGATTATATAAATCACTGGTTTTTATAACATAGTCATATATTTCATAATGACATTTTTGTCAATGATAAGCCTTGTGAAGTATAGTAGCACCATAAGATTATTTTAGCTTGTTCAGGCACTTTCTGTGTTGTGTGCATAATGACAAAAAGGCCTAGCTTGTTACAGAATGTATTCCTGTTATTAAAACTCATGATGGTATCTTTAATTCTATGAGGAAAACAACATAATAGTAACCAGGCATGGGATTTACTACTGCAGTGTTGAATGAGAATTTTGGATATCAGCTCCACATGACATCTTGGGAGAAATGCTCATTTTTAGCACTGCAGCTACCAGCTTGTTCAGAAACACTGACCTAAAAAATTGTGCTTTAACAACAGGATCCTGACACACAAAACAATGTAAAGACTAAGGTTTAAATCTTACCTTTGTAATCACAAAGCAACTATTTTTAGAATTTGAACTGCATAATTCTAAGGAGTTGAATACCTTTCTTGCAAGCAGGCTGTGAAGAAAAGCATTGAGAGTATAAATAGTTTGTAAGCCTCTAAAATATCATAAATTCATATGAGATATGTTATCTTTGTCATGAGCACAATTTTCAAATTCTAAAGATTAATGATAGTTATTCAATTTATTTAACATATGCATATTTATTGATCCTAACTTTGTTCCTTTTAATCTCCAAAGAACAAATACATAAAGAAAAAATTATTTGAGATCAAAATGATCATAAGACCTCAACTATTGATTGTGTTACAAGCACCCTACTTTATCATTAATGCTTTATTTAGACTTATTTATTGCTGTTGCTGAATGGAACACTCTCAAGATAGCATTTCCTATACATGAATGAAAATGGGAGGGCCTCAGGTAAAGACCAGGTCCATTGGGTCCAAGACTAGCTATGTTCTGTTCATTTAGAAAAGTGCCTATAATTCTGTGTATATGCTTGGCAGTATAAGACCTGTGAGCTCTTTAATTTCTAAGCTTTATGAAGGGTACATGTCAACAGCACCATCAGGCATTTTATGGCTCCAATTATTAGCATTTGAGACAAAAACCATTCAAAATATTTTAAAATTTGTAAAGATTCCAAAATAATATATTGTTTTAAAAATCTACTGAGGGGTGCTGAAGAGAAGTGAATCTCTAAAATCATGTATCTGTTTTCTGTTCTTTCACTTTCTGTTTATTCAGATAAGACATCTTGTCTGACCAGATTCATACAACAAAGACTTACAAAAATCACGTCTGAGATCAAGCCACTACGGCTGCTACTGCTTCCTGAAGCTTAACTGTACTTTGTGCAAGAGTCCATATCTTAGTAAGCACATTTTGTTTCCACTTAAGGTTTAAAACTTTAAAATACATTTCAGTTTTTGGAGATATAGATAAATTCCTTAAGTAAGAAACACACAATGTCAGAAATGAAACATTTCAACAAATACATAATAAAAAAAATAATATTTTGAGAAAAATACTTTGACATCGAGTGTAAAGAGCAATGAGAACTGAACAAAATACTACTTAATATATAGGCATCTCTCCAATGTATCCATTGACTAGTAGTGGAGTATCCATTTATATTGCAGTAATCCCACAGAGTTCCCAGGCTTTACAAACAGCAGAAGAATGTTTATTTCTATATTTCAACACTTTCAAAGCACTTTTACAATGGTGAATACAGTAAAAATTCCCATCTCTTGTCTCCTTCTAAATGACCACCCTTGCCTGGAGCCCATTGTTAGAAGGAAGAATCAAATTCCAGCTAAAACATTAATAGTCTTTTCTTTGGAACTAGGTGTCTAAATTTTCACTGTGAAGATGGA
>LZPO01087214.1:56733-68552 GCA_001675575.1 Neotoma lepida | reverse complement strand
CCCCCCCATTCCCACCTCTTCCAAAACAAGGTGTCCCATGGTGAGTCCCCAGATTCTGGCACTCTCAGCCAATGCAGGGCAAGCCCCTCCTCCCTGCACCAAGACTGTGCCAGGTGTCCCACCTCGGGCACTGGGCTCCAAAATGTCAGCCCCTTGAGACAGTTATTTGGCTTGAAGTGTCTACTAAAATTCTAACAAAACTAAAAAATAGATATCTCTGAGTAAAAACTAAAATACAAGATTAAAAATTAACCAACACTCAGAATCTACTATCAGCATAAAATGAAGCAGAGGGCATGTAGGTGTGGCTATTGAGAGTTACAAGGAAAGAATAACAACCATGGTCTCCAAAATTTGAGGCATATCTATGAAATTCTGCAAAATGTAAGACAGAATAAGGATGAATATGCACAGATAAAACACAATTCTTTAAACCTCAAAAAATCTCTAGTTTCTAAAAAAATTGTTGCTACCCTTAGTATTATATTCAGTGGTCTTTTTCATTAATTATATTTACTGACATAGGCAATGATTGTATATTCAGAAACCCAGACTGACATTGAAGAATGACATGAGAGCTGAGCCTGTAGAAAAAAACGTTCTATATGTTTACACATGATCCAATCTTGTATCCAGCTGAGATTGTCTGAAGTAGTGTGGAGAGATGGCACATACACACATACACACAGAGAGAGAGAGAGACAGAGAGACAGAGAGAGACAGAAACAGATAGGGAGGGGTAGAGGAAAGGAGAGAAGAAGAGAGAGACAGAGACAGGGGGAGGGAGAGACAAAGAGGCAGAGAGACCAACCTGACCAACAGAAAGAAAGTGACTAACACAAAAGAGGGCTGAAAGTATAAGGGACTTACTGTGAATGGGCCACAACTTTAATGTTGGTAATTGAGACATTCTTTTCAACTAGGAGAAGACATCTGTCATGAGAAACATAGCCAAGTAAGCTAAATTGGAATACTGGTATCACCATATCATTGCATTGGCTTTCAATTCAAAGGAAATAATGGAATCTGAATAAACATTAAGCCATTCAGAGAAATTGAGGCAAATTATTTATATTTAATGCGAGGAATGAAAGGAAGCTGAAAAACAGTGAATAACACACATTCTAAGAATAAAAAGATATTTTGAGACAATTATTTCTCCCAAAAGAAAATACAATAGCATGAGTTGTATGATGAGAAAAGAAGCTGCAATAACATAAATGTACAAAAAGTTAATCTACGAAATAGGGAAATGAAAACTAACAGAACTCACTAAGCAAATGAAAAATGAGCGAAGTACATAGTCAATAAATGATCACATTAGAAGAAACTGAATTAAATATTAACATTCTGAAAATACATTAAGGCTTAATGAAAACCACATAAAAGAATTATAACACATAAAAGCAAAATAGAAATTGAAATATTAAGAAAAATACCTGAAGACCAGACAAAAGTTATGCAGCTCACCGGGAATGGCTATTCTGCTGAATGAAGCAAGACTTATGAAGGCTAACAAAGGCTGGAATGTGAGGCTAAAAATGATACAATGTTTCTTAAGGGGAAAAAATGGTACAGGACATTCAGCATTAGACCTTATCTAGAAACAAGTTGCTGAGTTTCAAGGATAAATGAAGATACATGTGGGCATTCAAGAAGAAAGAACAAGTCAGTCCTTTACAAAGAAGGTTCTATTCTGTACTCACCATGGTAGATTAGCTGATATAGGACTTACACCCCTAGTTAAAGAAAACTGAAAAGGTGAACAAAATGGAAGAAATAATTGTTTCCAGACAGTGGGAATAAACAGTTTCAAACTGTTGTGCCAACATAAGGGAAACAAGTTTGCTGAACACTAACCCATGCCTACTGTGTGCCTAGGGCCTTTTGTAAACCAAAAACAAACAAACAAACAAAAACAGTGAGAACCAAGCCCACTACACTGGAATTGCTTAGCAAAAAAATTAAATATCAGAATTTGAAGAAGAAGGGTCTAGAAATAATAGAGCAGATAATTATAGTGTAAAGAGCTATGTAATATAAAAGCCATGGCCTTCATCCTAAATCTCTCCTTTAATTTTGCACTGAGTATTAAGTTAGATTTACATAGTGTAGAACTCTGGGATGACAAAAAAAACCTAGACATTGACAACCTTAGCAGTTTTAGGAGATTGTATCAGACATGGACAGTTTTGAATTCCAGTCAGCCACAACAAATACAGGTAGAAATCAAGTGTTAGGTAGAAACCTCAGAAGAATTATGACTAAACAGTGGGTAGAGACTAAGTGAACTCAGAATCATATGTAAGTTGGGTATGTAGAAAGCCTAGATACCAAACTTGTTCTCAAGTAACTTAAATTCCTACCTAACATAATCTCACTGGATTCCAATGGATAGTTTCAGTCCAGTGTTCTCACAGATGGCCCTGGCTTTACTGACTGAGTCACAAAGCAAACCCAAGAGTCATGAATCTGGGAAAGGGACTGAAAGGGATGGGGGTGTGGCTGGTGAGGATGGGGAGAGACATGAAAGGATAGGAGAAGAGAGTAACTAGAACGCATTATATAGATATAGGAAATATTCAGATAGCTAACCCCCCCACACACACACATGTGCACCGTTTTAAGAAGATATCAAAATTCAGTTACTCAACAATGTAAAATGACAATGTCTAAAATTCATTTTTTTCTAGTCATACTAAGAAGCACGAAATTAGAAACAAACCCAGATATGATGAACATAATGAAAATAGAAAGTAGAATACAGAATTATTTAGAAGAAAGCATAAGCAAAATAAGAATTAGAATATGCTAAAGCTCATAATTTTTAGAGTTGAAAAATAGTCTTTGAAATAAAACCTTATAGAATGAATTAATATTTCTGACTCTTAAAACCAACCTGAACCTAATTGCATGACTCTGAACCATAGCAATAAAAGGTAATCATACAGTGGCCACAGTGCTGTGCAAAACACTTACTTTGATCTAATCCTATTTATCTACTTTTTGGTTTATGTGTTTGGAGTCTTATTCAAACAATCTTATTCATACAAATGTTCTCCGTATGCTTTCTTCTTACAGTTTCAGTTTCTTGTTTTGCTTGTGTGTCTTTGAACCATGTAAAGTCAATTTATTTTGTTTTATAAAATATAGTTCATTTATTCGTTGGCAGTTTTGCTTTATTAGTGTTTAGCTTTGCAACCCCTTATATAGTCTCTAGATTAGCTTCCTTTCTGATGTATATTTGGCAAAAATTTTCTCCCTTTCTGCAGGCTGTCCTTTTAGTGATACATTCTCTGCCTTGCAAAAGCTTTTAATTTCTTATACTACCACATGTCAGTGCTTAACGCTATTTCCTGTGCTATTGGAGTCCTATTCAGAAAGTTATTTTTAAAAGTGTTTTCTCTATATTTTCCTCTACTAATTTGATCTTTGATCCATTTTGATATTTTTTAGCACAATCAAGGAATAATGATTGCATAGTCTCACTTATTTGCTGAAGTGATAAAAATTGATCTCTTTCTTAGAAACTATAATAGTGGGTTATTAGAGGACAGAACTGGAGGAAGAATAAAAAAGTCGGAAACAAATACGAAAATAGCATTCCATGGGGAGGAAGAAGAATTCATTCTAATGTTCTACAGTGCAGTGAAAAACAATCTACAATCTAGAATAATTTTAATTCAGAGAAGTGGTATTTTGAAGACATAAAAACTCAAAATTATCCTAAATTAATCATTATATATCCTATACCCATACCAAATTATTATACTGTATCTCATAAATAAGTAGTAAAATATTCTCAATAAAAGGGCTGGTAAGATGACTCATTGAGTGAAGATGCTTGCCTCCAAGCCTAAATTCTATCCCCAGAACCCATAGGGAGGGAAAAGAGAACTGACTCCTGCAACTCTATAGCTTTCAATATTGGATTTAAATATATAATTCTTAAAAATAAAATGATATAAAACATTAATCACTATCAAGTTCTTCATTCCTAACAGTAATCAAAATATTTAGGCAGAATAAGCAGAAGCAATATTTCTATGCAAGCCCTTGTTTGATTCCTCTGCATTTATTCTTATTTTCAAGTCAAAGACAAATACCTAATAAAATACAATACATGCATAATATAGTTCACATAAAACTATTGCTCACATTCCTTTCATGTACTATGGATTATGTTTTCATGAAAACTGCAAGTTAAAAGCGTTGATTTTTTAAGTCCTACAGCAATCTACTTTCTGGATTTAATCCTATTGTTCTATAATTGGATGCATTTTGTATTTATTATATTCAATGTGTGACTAATTAGGAGACAAAGAGGATTAAATGGGCTCGCCTTCCTCTAAAAGGGTGCATTGTAACCTTTGTACCATTTTTAAGAGAGATACAGCCTAAAACTTTACTAAAGTCAAGAATTGTTATTAAAATCCCAATTGCTATTAAAACTTTTCTCAATAAATTGCAGTATTGTTTGTATTATTTACCAAATTAAAATCTTTCTGAATAAGCCACTTTTCTCATAAGAAGCTGTGATAGAGCACTACCTTCTGGCCAGAAGAGCTATCAGAGTTACCAGAGAAACTGACTACACACAAGAGAGCTTCGAGAATTGGTATTTTGTTTCCTATTAGCAGAAGGAGATGGGGAGGGTGACTTCACCCTGTAACACTTGCTTACATAATATGCAATTTTGCCCAGGCTGCATGTGCTCCCTGGAGGTGACCAAGTATATAGAGTAGAAGGTTAACTGAAGGTGTGTCTCCATCAACGCAGCTGTGAGAATGTTGTCATCAATGCTGAGATAAGACTCTTCAATGGTGTGGCTACTTTGTGGAAACCCATATACCTTAAGTAACCACTCATTCATATATTGTTAGAGAATTGAATAAACTCACTGATT
This sequence comes from Neotoma lepida, assembly GCA_001675575.1. Taxonomy (NCBI): domain Eukaryota; kingdom Metazoa; phylum Chordata; class Mammalia; order Rodentia; family Cricetidae; genus Neotoma; species Neotoma lepida. The sequence continues at coordinate 63,646 of LZPO01087214.1, read as the reverse complement.
TCTGGATTCAGACTTTGATAGAATTGTACTTTGGTCTGTCAGCAATGTTGTCTGTGGTGGGAAATAATGTTTGAGTATCTCTAGGAAGAAGTTCAAGCAAAGACAGGTAATATATGTGATAATGCTTTAAAAATACTGGTTGCTTAAGATACCATTATGATGTTTATCTTTTGTAAAGCTGATCATGATGAGTATGTGTAGTCAACACAAAGGAGTATCATTAAATTGCTACTATGAAGTGCCTCAACTCATTTGATTTGTCCATGCTTGACATCAATGCTTCAAATTCTGGTTTCTCTCCCAGAGAAGCATTGGAATTTTGTTGCTGTTGCTTCTGTGGTTCGTTTTATGAAAGATCATAAAGATAATTAAGGTTAACTAGTATTTATCAATCATAATATATGATAAGGTGTGAACTTTGCTCTTTAATATTGTGCTCCTTTTTCTGAGACAGGGAAAGTATTTAGAGAGAAGGTACATAAGAACCGTTTGCATGATAATCTGTTTTAACGATTTGGTTGTGAGCCTAGCCATAATGGTTCAACTATCTCTCAGGCAATTTTATTTTTTTCTCTCTTCTTCCTCCCCCCATTTCTTGTAAATATATTTTTCTCATATAATATATCTTTGATTAGTTTCCCCTCTTTCTATTCCTTCTAATCCTTCCCCACCTCCCCTCCATTCTGGATCCACTTACATTTATTACAGCACTATACATATCAGCCAAGATATATAACTAGCCTAGAAGTCCATCAACAAATGAATGGATAAAAACATGTCAGATATAGATTACAGATAAATCCATAGAAACATAGATAAAGAGATGAGATAAATAGTAATTGATGAGTAGATAGATGATAAATAGATAGATGGATAGATAGATAGATAGATAGATAGATAGATAGATAGATTAAATACAGAGTAATAGTCACATTTAAAGAACAGAATAATTTTATTTGCAGGAGAAATTGGTAGAATTACAGCCCATTATATCAACTGCAATAAGACTCAGGAAGATAAGTATTTCATTTTCTTTCATATGTTCAAATTGCAAAAAAATATTAATTGAAGTAGAACAGGACTAATGGGGAAAGGAATGGGGACCTGGGAAGAAAGAAAATGGGGGTAAAGATATAGAGAAAGTTAAAACTACAACAAAGCATGGTATATGTATTTCATGGAAATTACCTACTAATCGGTATCATTGAGTTAGAAACTATAATGAAGTAAAAATCAAAAAGGCCCCAAATGGATTGTATAGTGCCTAGTATTGATTTGTTAAAGATATAATGTAATCATGTCAATTTTTCCAAAAAAATTTCTGGCCTCAGATGCTCTATGAAACTATGAAAGAAGAATTTAAGACTCATTTCTTCACGCATCTTTCATGCTTCTAAAGCCAGGAGGAGGACATTGTCAAAATCAAATAGAGGTGGATCCAGTTCCCCTTGAATCACATTAGCTTTTTTATTCAGTTGCTTTCTGGGAGCAGAAAATGCCTTTGGTTCTCTTTCAAAAATTCAAAGATTATCTAGATGAGGTCTTGTCCTGAGGGCACTCTTCCTTTGTCTCATTGTAGAGCAGAAGGCCTTTCCAAACTGCACATTTTGGAATCCTTTCTACCCCACCTGCTCTTTTTCTTTGTAGACCTGCATAAGTGTTATTAGTAATAATCATACCACAGTTCCAACATTATGCATCTTTGAAATTTGAACCCAAGACAAAGAACTATAAGCAACTAAGGAATGCTGAGATCAGAAGAAAATATTCTTCCCAAGGAAGAGTCCCCAAATTAGTTATCCAATACCAAATGACCATCCCTGAAATCATATACATACAAGTAACATTATATAGACACAGAGGTCATGTTTAAATTATATAATTTATGTTAGTATATAAACATATTAGCTCATATAAAATGTATATATGTATATTAATATGTAACAACAATTAAAGAGAAAGTAACCAGATGTCATGAATTTGAGAGGGAACAAGGGTCAGTACAAAGCAAAGGCTAGAGAGGGGAAAGAAAAGGGAGGAAATTATTTGATTATATTTTAATTTTAAAACATTTTAACAATGTCCATGATATTGATTAAGGTAAATTATAAAATAGATAAACAATAAGTGCCATGACAGAGTTTAAATTTCACAGGAAATATTACTCATCTATAGTGGTATTTGCTCTGCCCATGACCCTGGGCTATACAGCCCAAAGGAGGCAGTGCTTGCTATCATGGTACGTGACTTCTGATAAGGAGCTGCAGAAGGGGGCTCATCCAAATTATTTATATGAAATCGGAAGCAATCATGTAAAAATAAGGTATTTATGAAACACATATAAATTAATAATGATATATAACATATACAAATACACTATTGATTTCACATACCTGCCACAAATCTTCCATCTCCCTGAAACATCACAATTTTACAGATGAATACACATCTTTGATATTAAGAAAGTCAACAGAAATCTATTCACCAAGTCACTATCAGATATCCTTGCCTGTTTCATCCATCTTATGAATGTCTTAAGGATGAAAAGCAATTTTAAAGTATAGGTACGGAACATCAAATAGACAGGTGAGTAGGTATAGAGAACCCTTCATTTGTTCTCTATGCTGTTGCTTAGACACCCACGCCTTAGAATTTCTAATATAACATGATTTGAACCATTGAAGTGGGATGAAAAAGAAAAAGTTGCAATCAACAGTGGAGATTATATTTAAAAGTAAAAGGAGGATTTTTTCTAAACTAAATGGGAAACATTTAAAGTAAATATTGGTTAAGTGAGTAATCAATTCATACTTAATTTTAATTTATATACTGATTTAAATCATTAGAATTTATTTTTGGTTAGGGATAAAGTTCAGTGATAAAATATATTTTTGATTCATCAGTGCTTAGTACAGACTTTTAAAATATGCGTTTGTTTTTCTAGGTTTGATGTTCAAATTTTAGAAGAAACTTTCATTTTTACAATACCTAAGATATATATGGTTTGTGCCTACATTTGTTCACGTAGGGTGCCTGTAAGTTATTCAAAAGTTTGTTTTCCAAATGTTCAGTATTTTCAATATATCTATTCCATTGAATTATATTTAGGAAAGTCATATAAGCCTTTTTATAATGTTCATTCTGCCTCATTTTTTAAAACTCTAAAGCAGGGTGCTTTTCAAATGTTCTTCAAACTTCAGACTTTATGACAGTCTTTTAGAAAATGTTTTTCTCATTTCCTTGTAAGTGTTGATGTGCTGTAAGATGCATTTAGTACTGCACTATTTATTATGATTTCATGTATACTTCTTCTATATTTAAGGTTTGTTTCTGAAACTAAATAATTATATGAAAGCAGGGACAGTTCCTGCATTAACTCATCATGTTCACTCAGAAACTAACACAAAATATGGCGCAGATTGTAGGCATGTAACAAGTATTGAATAATGAATGAAAAAATAAGTGAACATGTAAATTAAGTATTAACATATAATAATAAATATACGTGAGACTTTATTTTCCTATCTGTAAATTGGGAAATTAATCCCTATTTCAAATGAGTATTCTAATGATTGACCTGGCCATAATAAAAGTAATAAATCAAATATCAATTTCTAAATATGATTAATAGTACTCATCAGCCGTTTTCTATATATGATTAATAGTATTCATCAACCTTTTTTGCATATGGAATTCAGTCTAGAGCTTAAAGCAAATAAAAAGTAACAAACACATGGATGTCAAAATGAAGCACAGAGAAAAGAAATGGCTTTTGGAGTTTAAGCATGCATAAATAAGCTAAGTGGGAGTAGATCTTCTTGTAAAGGAAGGGAATGAATGAATTCATTCACAATATATAAATTAATAAAAATGAAAACTGTGAATATCAAATAATGCACAAAGTAGAAGAATTGTCATACTTACTCTATGAAATGATTACCTATTTTCAGTCTTGTTTATTTATTAGTATTTCACATATGGGTAGTCATCTTCAACTTGTTTATGTCCTAAATCAAATCTCACAAAAACATTAAAAAATTAAAAATTTAGAAACATGTACTTATGCTGAGTTGCTTATTTTTAAATAGAAATGTGCAATAGAATGTACTTGGCTGATTTTACACTATGTGTAAAGTTTTGTAGGCATTACCATAAATATCTTTTGTTACATTTCAAACTCACCATAAGTGTGTGATTCTTTGGAATGGAAAAAAATGTATTGACGTTAGAACATGTGCTTCAATACAAATATAGAGAAATTGCCTAGTCTTAAATAAGAATTTACTTCCATAAAATGTTTATGTCCTCCATCAATGTAACAAAAATTTTTGAAATCAATACATCTTTCTTAGACTGCTCAGTATATTAAAACACAAATCCAAAATTTAGCAAATGTTTACTTATAATGCATAGATTTTATTGAAATAGTTTAAATAAATGAATATACATTTATCTGGTTAGAAATAGTGAATTTCTTAGGAAATTCTGTTTCCAAAGGATAAAATATTTAATATGTACAGAGTATTGCCATTAAAACAGTCAGATGAATTCTAAAATGCTAGGGGAAAAATGTAAAATCTATGCATTTAAAATTACACTACTGAATAACCTTTAATAAGCAAATATCTTTTTCAGCAACATGAATAGTCCATATATTGTCTCATCATTAACTCATGTACAGCTCATTTGAAGTTGTTGATCAAACTGATGATAATTCTGTCAAAAGTATAAAATTTTACCTCCACTATAAATATTGCTTTGTAGGAGTCACAGTAGAAGAAATTTTACATATTGTCTTATAAGATGAAAAAGAGATATTTTTATCCTATGTAAAATAGCAAAAAGATTATTATGGATATACCTATTAATAATATAACATTATTAAAATTTCAACCACAAGCAGTGTATATTAATTGCTGATACAACCACCTCAGACATGCAAAATGATCATTTCACTGCATTACTTTATTCCTCTTGCTAAGGAAGACAGCATTTACATTTCTTATGAAATATTATATCACGAAACTACGTTGTTCAAGAATTATATTGCATTATATCACTACTAAAGTAAAAAAGAAATGGGTGTAAAATTAATTCAGCAGTCATTTACTAAAAAGAAAAAGATTAGACTAAGGAATACCATTAAACTTCTAAATTTCTATTAAAATATAAAAGAATATAAAATTAAAATGTATGTATCTTAGTTAAGATTTCTATTGCTGTGAAGAGACAATATGACCACAGCAACTCTTATAAAGGAAAACATTTCCTTGGGATGGCTTACAGTTTCAGAGGTTTAGTTCTTTATCATCATGGCAGGACATGTGGCATGCAGGCAGACATGGTGCTGGAGAAGGAATTGAGAGTACTTATGTCTTGAACTGAAGGCAACAGGAAGTGAACTGTGTCTCACTGAGTGTAGCTGATCAAAGAAGATCTCAAAGCCTGCCTCCTCAGTGACCCAATTCCTCCAACAATGCCATGCCCACTTCAACAAAGCCACAACTCTTAATAGTGGCTCTCCCTATTGGAGGCATTTTATTTCAAACTACCGCAGTATAGTTGGATTAGTATTCAAATCTAAAATGACCCTTGGATTTCCTTGGTAAATGTATAAAATAGAGCATTATTTCATTTATGCTGGGACACCCATTATAATGATATCTATTTGTATGTGAATCAGAAAAATCCTACATTCAATATTCTTTTTTAACCTGAAAAATAAATCTTTACATTCAGTATAATTTTTTAGTAAATTATCCAAAATATTAAACAATGAAAACTAGTTTGATACTAACTCTTCAAAGAAATTAAAGAGAAAGGAACAATTAATTATTGCATAAATAGTTTAAGTTGATATAAAGAATGAAAGACACAGTAGAGCAAAATTATATAGAGATCAAAATTGGCATTATTTATCCTATTTAATTTCAAGTCAAGCAGATCAAAGTTTGCTGGCAGAAGGGGAGAGATAGAAAACAACTGATAAAGATTATGAGAATGCATGTTAATTTGCATGAGAAATTCATCATCCTATACATTAAATATGATCAATTTATAGTTGAATAAACATTACACAAAACAAAAATATAAGAGAATATAATCATTGGAATTTTTTTTACAAGGAATCTATTAAAAGAGGGGAAACAAGGTTTTATTTACAAAACTATTTAATCTGGTCAAGTATTGTTCCAGATTATCCCTTTGTTTCTAAATAAATAAAAATAGAACATCTCAATAATAAAGTTAGGTAAACTAATTGAGTTATACCTATAAAACACCTATTTTTTCCAATTTCAGGGGCACAGCCAATAAATGATAACAATTTTTCTTTTATTTTAACATGGCAAATCCAAAATCTGTTGGCAAAGTAGAATTAAATCAACTTTTCTGTTGTTTATTCATCATCTTTCAATGGGAATTTCATTCAATGTTTGGAAAATCATTGTCAAATTGTGGTTATTATTTTAGTTCTAGAGCAATTAGTGGAAAGGAATGAAAATTGTCCACTAATGAAGACATCTGCAAGCCAATGCTCTTGGGAGCTTTGACAATTCTCTGCTAAATATTCACACAGTTCATATCTAAAAAATATTTGAATAACTATAGTACCATGAACAAGAGTTGGAAAACAGAGAAGTTGTTATAGTTGGATAATTTAAAGACGCTAAAATGGAGTAAGACACATAAAGGAACATTATATATTGTAATCGATTTTATATAATTATAAATATGTAATTATATAAAATTATCGAATTGAAGACCCTGACATTAATCCACACACATATGAACACCTGATTTTTGACAAAGAAGCCAAAACTGTACAATGGAAAAAAGAAAGCATCTTCAACAAATGGTGCTGGCATAACTGGATGTCAACATGTAGAAGATTGCAAATAGATCCATATCTGTC
>LZPO01087214.1:31636-54713 GCA_001675575.1 Neotoma lepida | reverse complement strand
AAAAAAGAATAATAAATTAAAAAAGAAAAAAATTGTCAAATGTCCATGGTGAGGTTAACTAAAACAAATTGAAGATGATAGATTCATTAGAAATTGTACAGACTATTATTCAATCTAATTAACATGAAAACATTATTATCAAAACGTTAAACAACAAACACTTGCCCCTGTTCCAGCTGCTTCAGCACTTGTATCTTTCTGCTTTTACCTCATGCTTACAGGTTCCTTCAGCACTTTTAAAGTCCCCCTGTACTGATCTGCTTTGATATTAGTTCTCCACTTAGATTCAGCATCCACATTCTCCAAGTCTGTACTACACATTATCACTTGGTTTATGTGCCTCCCCACCCACTTGAACATAAATGACAGTTTTGTGCTATGTCTATCTACAACGTCATTCTTTTCTCACCATCATCCAACTCTAGAAACTTTTTCATGTTCCAAAACCAAGATGTTATAACTAACAAACTATATGTTTACATTCCTACCCCCTCAACTCCAGACAGCTGCCCTGAGACTTTTCCTGTAAGTTTGATTTCTCTAGATAATTTACACATTTGGAACCAAAGAAAGTTTGCCTTTCTATGACTATCAATTTTATCCATCAGAATATGCTAAAGATTGCTTCATACATGTTATAAAATGTCTCATAATGTCTTGAATTTTAAATGCTTACTAATATTGCTTGATCATTGTCACATCTTATCAATTGCTTATTGATACTAGGGTGAATCTGTAGGCATAGTGCACATGCATATACAGTCTATTGGTTCTCTTGCATACTGATTCATTTTGGCATAACATTTCCCATTTTTAGTCATAGTATATATTTAATTTTTTTATGAAATAGAAAAACGTTTTAAAATATGTACCATATCATATTAAAGATAATGATATCATCATTAATATAATAACAACCCCAAGCCAAGGCATGGAACTCTTCCAGGATTATCATAAATACACAATTCATTCTTCACAAATCACTTTTTAAATTTTTTTCAGGTTTATTCATTTTATTTTATGTTTGAGTGATTTACCTGCATATATGTATAGGTACCCTTTGTGTGCCTAGTGCCCTGAGAGGTCAGAAGAAGACACTGAATTCCTTACAACTGAAGTTATGGATGTTTGTAAGCCACCATGTGAATACTAGGAACTGAACTTGAGACTTCAACAAGAAGAACAAGTGTTTTTAACTGCTGAAACACCATTCATGCTCCACAAGTGAAACTAAAGTAAATAGAAAAGATTACATTAAATGATCATGATAGAAAGACATGATGAAATTCATAAGTAAATATCTAACACAGGAGTTATAAATTACTCAGGCTGGAGAGACTGTTCATTGCTTAAGAGAGCTTACTGCTTTTCCAGAGGACCTGGATTCAGTTCCCAAATCCACATCATGGGTAGTTCACAAAATCCTGTAATTCTAGTTTTACGGGATCCAGTACCTTCCTCTAGCCTCTGTGGGCACAGTGCTTATGTATAACACCTCTCCAAACAAACACACACATAAATAAAAATAAAAATACTCTTTATGGAAGAATTATAAAATATCAATCAAACCAGTCCAGAGAGTGAGAGTAATAATGAAAAAGACTGGAAAAATAATGGAAAATAATGTTTAAAATAGCATAAAAATAACACAAATAAGTTTTTTTAAAAGACTAATGAATGAAGGACATCTGTGCCATCAATAGCAATATTGAAAATGTAGAGAGGTTATAATCACAAATATATATGTGAAAATAAAAATAAAAATTTGTTACCATAATTAATTCTAGGTATATAACAAATGAAGTAATAAATAAATAGTACTTTTTAAAAGTATGTCAATACATATGTCAAACAAAAACAGATACCCAAATGCACCTAAATGCATAAAAAGTTTGATCAGTTTTTAAAGCATTTAATTCTGCTCTATCACTCTTAACTCTCTTATTTGTACACATATATACAAGACTCAGGAAGCTAAACAGGTATAGTCTATGGATTTATATCATAAAACTAGTATAAAATTTTGAAGACCACAGAAAAATGAAAAATCACAGGGGAATCTCTAAAACATATAAGAAAATTTTATCAGAATAAAACTTGCAGCTATTAAACTAAAATTGATTCCTAAAATTAAAATTTCAAAATAGAGCAACACACACATACATGCTGGGTGTACCCTAAGAGAATAAAGATAGTTTGAAGATGAAAAATCTGTTCATTTTATAGGTCTACTTTAACATAGAAATAGAGAAAACTCAAATATTGATTCTATCAACATAAAAATGGATAGAGTTCTTATTTCACACCAAAGTCTTAAATATATAGATTAATAATTTGAATATATCACCAATATTAAATTTGGCTAATTATTGATATTAGTCCCTTAATGTTATAAAATTAGCAGCTTATAAATTATGGGATTAAAAACTTTGATAAGCACTGCTTGTCTCATTCTTTCTTTTAATGAAAATAACCTGCTTGTGTGTCAACTGCAAATGCAGAAAATTATAAATATTTCACTATGTTCTTGCTGATGAAGTGGTATCTTTTGCAGACCATCAAATTCATTATGGTAAAATTTTGCTCTTTTATTGTTGGCATAAAGGGTTTTGTCAGATAAAAAGAAACATTTTGAAAAATAGAAGCATACATAGCCAAGTAAAATACCTTTGATACAAGCAGTGCATTTTTGAAAAGCTAATTAACACATGTCTCCCAGAAAACACAGAACAAAAAATCCAGCCACCTGTGAACTCCATTTCTATCAAATGCTTTGTCTACTACTCAGAAATTTAGGTTGCCTTTTTATACATAAAACAATAAAATAAAATATTACACTGAGCAAAGTAATGCAGACCCACCAAGACAAATGCCATATGTTCTTTAATATGTAGATGTTACCTTCAAATATTTAGATTTCTGTGTTTAAATTGGAGTCTGTAGAGTCTTAGGAAGCAAGAAAGAAGCCAAGAGTTTGGGAATGGGAGGAGAGGACAAAAGTGGTGAGATAGTAAACCACATGTGAAATGAATTTAGGAGGGAGGAAATACTAGGTGACAAAAGGTTTAAATGAAGATGAAGTAGGGAAATGGAAACAGATGAGGTTTAGGGGGTTGTTTAAATAAAACTAAGTATTTATGATGCTTTAGTTATCTTTTTATTGTTGTGATAAGACACCATGACCAAGGCAACTTATAGAAAAAATAATTTACAGGGTATGTATAGTTTCTTAGAGTGACTCATGACCATCATGGTGGGGGAACATGGCAGCATCAGAAAGCTGGAATAGCACTGGGGCAATAGCTGAAAACTTACATTTTGGTCTGCAAATTAGAGTCAAGGGGAAAGTAACTGGACCTAGTGTGGGTTTTTGAGAGCCCACCCTAAGTTACACAACTTCTCTAACAAAGCTATGCCTCTGAATCTTTCCCAAAACAGTTCCACTAACTAAAGACCTCCCTTCAAATATATGAGCCTATGGGAGCCATTCTCATTCAAACCATCACAGATAATAAAACAATATAGAAACCTACTGCTTTATAAGATAACTAGAAATTATATTTTTAAAGCACAATTTTAATGGAGATATCCTATATGGCTTTTCAATTTTCCTTGTAGAAGCCATAGGTTTATAATTAAAAAACTCAGTTACAGGTAAAGAATACCTCCCTATGAGTTATTATTCAGTGAGGCCCCCTAGACTCACCCAAACAATACAGGCTCATGCCATTGCTTTTGGAGGTCTGTGGAAATTAGATGATACTGACCTTATTGTTGAAGATAATTCACACACATTGGATATAGAACACAGAGAAACCAAACTGAAACTGAGCTCTCCAAGTTAGCATTCATAGTGCCACAAGTTGTTACACAGGCTGCTAGAGAAAAAAATCATTAAGCATCTTTCCCAGGTCTGACCCACATTTGCAATAATATTGGTCTCCCAAGCAAGATATGGCATGGTTATTTCAGGGCTTAGGAATAAGTAATCTCTTTCTGATTAGATCTGAGGCCTGCTTCACAGGATGAAATACATGTCTGATACTGTAAACCTAGTCAAAAGTATATGACTAGGGATTTCACAGGCCTTAGGTGGAAATCTACTATTGACGCTTTGCTAAATGAACATATAGTCAAACTTCTTTCTAAATATTTATACTTATGTCCATGTCCTTAGCCTTGGTCAAAGAAACTTCTTTTTGCAGTGGGCTATGGGTAATTCAGAGATTCATGACTGATCAAAGTGCTGAGAATAAGTGATTGTTGAGTACTCAGCCTTAAATGAGACATCTATATCATCTACAGGGTTCAGGAAACATCATGAAGAAGGGCCAGAAAAATTAAGTGCTGGACTGTGGAGAGGAGCTTTATGAAAACCTGAATTTTCTGGATGTGGTATGATCATTGCAAACTGCTATGCACATATAACAGCTGTGGCTACCTGCATAAGGTCCACACAAAAGAAAACGTGGAAGTAGGGGAGGCTAGCTTGGAAGAACTGGTGTAAGGAGATATGTGAGAGAGTAAGAGAGAATAATGAGGTTCAAATTACATTGTATACATATATGAAATCATTTTTATAAAACTGAAAAAAGAAAAATGGATGTTAGTGGAATGTATCATTCTGAATATTGGAAAATATTTCTCATATGAAAAAATAGTCATTGATTTTCAGCCTGTTTTCCAAAAGGTGGTGAAATCTTTAAAAGCAAACTGTTTCATAGTGGAATCATATGCCCTTGAGGTAAATTTAATGTTTACGAGCCCAACATGCACTGAGTCAGGATGAGTGCACAGTAGAGGCAAGAAATCAATCACATTTGTTTAAATTGTTGATGTCTTCCTGTGCTCCACAGCATGACTTAGGTCATTTTATCTGCTAAAACAAGCTTATCTCTTGAATAATTAGTGTATGTGCTTCCCAGTAATAAAGAAAAATCAAGAAAGAAGAGCACATCCAAGAGAGGGAGAAATACGAAAGATTCTTAAGTAGCCAATATTTCATATTAAATCTTTTGATTTATTATTTTAATTAGTTTGAATTAATAATAACTACATATACTTAAGGGAAACAATGTGAAGTTTTGAAAATATCTGTGTACTGAATATGTTAGGTTCACTGACATATTACCTCAGTACTAACCCTACAAATAGATGTGATTATTTAGTGTTTTTTCATGATTTTATTTTATTCAAAGCTTCTTTATTCATTATCCTTGTGGATAATTTTAAAGTTTATAATTTTGGAGTAGGTGTCTAAATTTTTCCTAGCACAAAGTCCATCTTTCATGGAAAAGAAAATGTTGAGAAGACAATTGACAAAATCAAGTTAATCACAATCATGTTACAGAGAAATCAGGATGAGATGGAGACTGGAAAAGAGGTAGACGCATCCTCCTTGATTCAGCGAAGAGCCTCCTCTTCCAATAAGACCAGTGAGAAAAACGTAAAGCCTAGCAATTATCAGTTTATTCAAGAAACACTATGTTGCTGAGCATAATGGCATATATTATACAGACCATTCCCCAAGTTTTCTATAATCTTCACAGTAAATCTGTAAATTCAGTGTCATAATTTTAAGGGTAGGGACAGATTATATGACTGCTAAAGGGTAGAGGGAAATTTAAACCTAAAAAATATTGAGTCTAAAATATGGCTGTAAAATCCATAAACTAAGATTTCTGAGAACTGGACAATGTTTCATCTTAAATCTACATTCATAATTACCAAATAATGGAAATTAACAGCAATGTTTGAGGGTATATGAATGAGTTGCAGCAGCATTCAGAAAAGAGATGTCAGGTGTCCTACAAAACATCCTGAATTGCACAGGATAGTAACCCCATCTTGCTGACACAGTATCATAATTAGCAAACGCTGGGGAAGCAGTTCAGTCTCACCTCAGAAAATACCTATGAACTATGTCCCCCAAAGAAAGTACTAGATGTATCCATGACTTGAAGAGCAGGACTCCACAAGCAGTGGGAAAGCATTAGCCGATGCTCATATAAAAAGATAGTGTTAAAAAATCTGAACAGCTAATGATACCTTTCTTCCAAATGACCTATCTTATTCATCTTTTTTCCATCTTCATCAACCATTGTAAAGAAAAGTTTTTCTGTGTCCCGCCCGGGCTCCCACGGCTGCTCAGGCCCAAGTAAACACACAGAGGCTTAAATCATTTACAAACTATATGGCCTAATGGCTCAGGCTCCCAATTAGCTAGCTCTTACATCTTAAATTAATCTATTTCTATAAATTTCTATAAATCTATACTTGCCACGTGGCTCGTACCTTCACCTCTTGCTTCTCCTAGTGGTGGCTAGCAGCTTCTGCCCAGTTCTGCTTTCTACTTCCTCTCTCTCTAGTTAGAATGTCCCGCCTAAACTTATTCTGCCTCACCATTTGCCAACAGTTTTATTTATCAACCAATCAGAGCAACACACATTCACAGCATACAGAAAGGCATCCCCATCAAACCATGGTGTCACTTAATGCTTAGGGCTATTCTAACCTTCAGAATCCACATGACTACAGGTTTTCTACAGGTTAATTATAAATTCTTTAGCTAGAGTTCAAGTCCGTTATCTATCTTACTAGTTCCTATGGTCCACATAACCCTCTAGTCAAAATAAACTGGGTATTTCTGTCTCTAGAATGCCTCCTGCCTTAATTATATTTCCATTAATGGACAAGATTCTCTACTTCTTCCCTAACAAGTTTCTTTAAGTGGTAAAAAAAACAGAGCTAAAATCATAGGCTCTGGTATTCTTAATCTTGATCGTGTATTATTTGTCCTTGTTAATGATGTCTTTTTCAGGCTGTTGTTTAGAAGACAATACAGACCTGAATCTACTAAAAATAAAAATAAATAAATTAGTAAAATAAAGAATATATGAAAATAGAACTAATTATGAATGAATAATGGTATATTAGAAACTGATGCTTATGAGTTAATGAATTTTGTACAAGTCAGTTCTATTATAATAATAAAAAGAAGAAAGGCAGACATTTTCTCTATTGCATTAATTATTGGGGTGAAAGTAAAAGCTTATTTAGGGAGAAAGAACATGAAAAATAATTTTGAGATATAATTCTCTGTATAAAGAAGCAGTACCCTTGGGGGTGCTGGAAGTATTGAAAGAAAACTTCCCCCAAAATTGGGAGTTCAATTTGGAAATAAATAGATATAAGTTTTTGTTTTGTTTTATTTTTGCTTTCAAAGTTAAATATCCTTTCAAAGTTAAATATCTGTACTAACAATCAAGTTCTCTTTACGGAGAAAAAAGAATTCAGATCAATTGTGTAATTTTTAAGTTTTCTTTCAGCAAAGTGTGAAGAAGCTAAGCAACAATAAAACATTTAACTCATCAACTTTTACCAATTAAGACAAAAATTTAACAAATAATAAGTTTGCAATAAAGGATAAAACAAAGTGAACTGATTCATTAGCATATCATCACACATCTTATAAAAACGATTGCCATCATTCTCATATGACTGTGACTTGACACCATGTTGATGTCTGCCTCAATGTCTTCAGTACTGGAATTAAGGCATGCACCACCAGACATAGCATTCTTAAAATTGTTTAAAGCACAAAAATTTGCCTGCTTTATAAGCAAGGTATTAACAGAAACAATGTCTAATAAACACCAAATTGTGATAACATTTTAAATGTCACCAGTCATCTATATATTTCTCTATCCAATAGAATGCTTCTTTTGTCATTCTCCAGTTATTAGTACATAACTTGTAATATGTTATCATAACTTGTGGGAAGAACAGATTTACAAATAGGCAAAAATGTTACCCTCTATTTTAGTTTTAAAATGGTTTGTACATATTTCCCTGTTAAAAATCATTGCACTTATTTGAAAACTGCACAGACTTTCACCTTTCCTACTGTCTGCATGCAGAATACCTGTAGAGTGTCTGTAACATCTACTTGATTTGACCCACCCATGGAGATCATTGATTTAAATATAGATACAACTCAACTATTATTTTCTAATTCTAAAGTTTACTTGGTCTCAAATTACAGAAAATTGATAATAAAATAAAATCTGAGGATTGTGCTTCAAAATTTATGTTAAAAGAAACATGACAACAGGAGATTATTTCAAAATCAGATATCTCCCCTCATGTAATAGATGTGCAGAATCTAAAAGGAAGAAATGGTATGTTAAGGAAAAAACTTATGAACTATGAAGTTTTTCAATAGGATAAAGTCATTTTGTCCCTATATTGGATCACTTAAAATAGAATCTAGAATGATGAAGAGTGAATACTGAATGGAGACTATTAATCTTTATAAATGTTGAAAGTCATGTACATTTAATAAAGTGCTACAGGACCAGTTAACTAATATGTTAATGGTGATTACTATTATAAGGATTAAGTAAAAAGTATCCATTGCTTGAACTAATACTACTCATGAATAAAAGTGAAATTACTGAAAACTAGGAGAAAATTATTTAAGTGTCATCTATACTATTAAAAGAATACTGATTTACAAAATGGAGCTATGAAACAATATACAATTATATGAAAACTTTGTTAAATACTTCTGTGATAAATACAATTTGAGTCTCTATTAATTTCTCTTCTTTACTGTTCACTATATTTCCTCAAAATATAATAAACAAATATTTATTCATTTGCAATCCAAAAGCGATTTGCATATATTCAGAATGAACATTGGGATTTGAATAAGCCAAGCTGTTTTGTGTGTTTAAATACATTGGGTTTGGGTTGATAATTATATTGTTAAAGATAATAATTATTCTAATAATTGTGGATTTCATTGAGTTCCCAAGGATAAGAATTAGGCAGTAGTACAGATCACTAAATAGAATTTCTTTCAAATTTCGCAAATAATAGAAGGAAATCTGTTTCCATTGTTAAATATTCACTAGTGGCAAAAATAATACTATTTTTTGGAAGTCTGCTCTTGTCCTCTAAGGCTCTCTATTCCTTTAAGTACTGGGTCAATGGTAGAACTATTGACTAGCATCAACATGTCCCTGGATTCAATACTTCACCCTCCTCAAACAAACAAACAAATAATTAAAACAACCTACTTGGTTTTTTCATACACCATTTACCTAGTAATTTCTGTAAATCTGAAATAATGAAAGGCATATTTCCTGAACTCACATATACTATATTCACTGAGTACCTATTAGATATTTCCTTCCTTGGAGTCATCCCTTAAATACAGCTCTACAATCCACACTGTAAAAGTTATTCTACATATTCCACAATTCTATAAGACATCAATAAGTCTCCAATTTACTGGAACAGCACAGAAGTGAATCATCACCTGACTCAGAGTGTTCTCAGAAGGTGTGTTTTCTGAGACTCTAAGAATAGAAACAAATGAAGATGCATTTTTAAATTGAAATATCTGAAATAGATTGGAGGCATTTGAGAAATAATTGTGTTGATAGCGACATTTATAGAAATGAGAAAACAGAAATTATAAAGGAAGAAGTGAAAAACTATAAAGCACCAGAGACATTGTGGGAAAATACTCATTAACAGATGTAATGAACTTGGTTTTCTTGAAGTGGAAAGACCTGGATCCAAATAAATACAACAACTTCGCTAGCACTTTTGAACAGTCGAGTTATTGGTGCTTTTTCCCCCAACATAATCTCTATATTTTACAAATGTTATGCAACTATCCTGTAAAGGCTCCTTTCATTATAAAAATGTTCATTCACTCTACCAATATTTATTGGATACCTATTATGTCCTTTTTCCAGTGTCCTATGTTCCAAACACATACAGTTGACAATTGGACAATATTTCCTTACTGTCCTCATATTCCAAGTTCTAGCTTACCACAGTCTCTCTCAGTGTCCTGTAGAAACAAAAGAACTCTAAATTACCCACAAGGTTCACTTTGTTAGGGAGAGATTTATATGTGCTTGAGTTTCTTAAACAAAAGTTAATAACAAGATTGATATCTGAAAACCAAACTTCCTCCCCAAATGTCACAAAGTCCTTCAAAACAAAACAGGAACAAATATATGCATGCTGAGAAATAATAGCCTACACAATTTCTGTACAGAATGCATGTTTAAGTTCATTCAAATTGTACTGCATCCTTGGTTATTTTGTTTAAGCTGTTTTTATCACTAAAATATGAATTTTAGATGCTTTTCATTTTGATACCCAGGATGTAAAATTCATTAGGTTTTATTAGAAAAATTTCTGGGTATTCTGTTCTCAACCCACAGCCCCAACTAACTTTTTAAATATTGTTTTTCATCAACTAAATAGGCAACATTTTTAAAATGCAGCTATAGCTGTGTCAAATAAATTGCATATATTTCTCACTCTTTGAAAACTGAGACAAGAACAGAACAAAGATGGCATGTGAAGATATAACAGCCCATCTCAGGAAAGTTATCTGTTGTGGAAAGCCTGGAATAGCTTTTTGTAATAACCTATCTTCAAGGACAACAATTTTATACAAAAAGATACCATTTGCTGAGTAATACTATTAAGAGTGTAAAGTGTAATTATAGCTTTATCAGCAAGACAAGACAGTCTTCAAATAATTTTTTTAAAGTAACAAGATGCTTCTGCTTGGTTTTGTGATTCATGGTGTCATCCTCTACAAGCTGTTAAACTGTAATTATCTATGGGTGTATGCACATGTAAAGAAAATACTACTGTAGAAGAACTCTTGAAAATGAAATGCTCCCAAGCATAATATATGGTAATTTATTTTGAAATTGACCAAGGAATGTAGTTAAAGATTTTATTCAAGGTTTTCAAAGTAACCCACCCTTCCCTTCATTCTATAATTACAGAGAAAGAGCAAATATAATGAACCTCGATTTATTTGTACTTCAATATGAATGTAAAAGTTTTTCTTTTTCAAGTATCAAAAGGATATATGTACCATGAATATGTCCTCAATGTATATTTTTTTCTAGTTTAGATTGGGACTTGAGTTTGATGGCAAAAAATAAAATCCCTCCCTACCAATATCATTTATATAGAAGTTTGGTGTTAATAACTGGATAAAGGTTATAAAAAACAAACAGAAAGATGTATGAGTATTTAGTATATGTCAGGCACATTATGATGTGTCATATCTATTTTCTTGTCAAACCATCTCAATATCTTCATTAGACATTTACTATTAACAACCGTGTTTCACACAAGAATAAAGACAGATGCCAAGAAAAACTTACCGAAGGTCACAAGGCAGATATGCAGGAGGGCTATAACTTAAATATGAGACAGTCCAAATCCAAGTACATTCTCTTAACTTCTATGTTATACTTGCTAATTGTAAAAATTAGATATATTCAAATGTATTTAATGCTGACTATTACCAACTTCATTTCCATCCTAAGCATTGGAATAAATGATGTAGAAAAATATAACAACATTTGCCCATGAGAAGACTAATAGTTCCAGGAAATGAATTCAAGAGACATTAACTGATGGATATAAACTGAGATAACCATAATAGTCACAGGGTAATCACTGTATTCTGTGAAAATACTAACATTAAACAAGTATTCATGGTGACTTCAGGAGCACTTCACACTGAAGAGTGACATTTGACCATTGGTTTGAAGAAAGAGTGTTTGCTAGAGGAAAAGATAGAGAAGTTTACAGCAGATGTGGTAGGTGCATATTCTTTAGACATATCATACAATCACATGCAAAGATAATTATTTTCATCAGAGAATCTGGCAATCAGTATATGATTAGAATACCAAAAGCTACAGAGTTAGTAAAGGTGCAATGAAAATTCCCCCTGAAACAGGCCAAGAAGTGGTGCTGTTCATCACTTGATTATAAAATCTGTAATGACTTTTCCTGTCTTCAAAACTGAGTATTAAGGCTGCTGCTTTGTATGATCTATGTGTTTTCTTTGGGGGAAGGGAACTGATAAAAACCAGGAGAAAATTGGAATCTTTGTTAGCATATTTCTTGTATTCTAGAGGTCAGCCTCTAACATTTTCAAAATAATATGCATTCACAGATATGTGTCCTGTCGCCAAGTAGAGGAAGACACTCTGCAAGGTGAGTCTGTGATTGATCACTCTGCCAACACCAAAGCGACACCTCAGCATTCACTATTTACACCAGCAGAAAATCAGCAGTAGCCTGCACTCCATTGAAGTAAACGCTTGAAAGTAGCGATAAGGAAAAGCTCTATGGCAGCTGAAGTAAGTTACTTTGCAGGCTAAAAGGATGCTGGCAATATTTATAGTTTGCATTATAATCCTTCTACTCAGTGTAGCAAATTTAAATCTTATAATTGTTAGCATCAAATTTTTCAATTTTTTCTCTTTGGGACTTAAACACAATATAGCCATGTACATTATTTTACATTAAGTCAGAAGATGCTCAAGATTTTTCCACATATGTGTGAGAATGCATATGTATGCATGTGAGCATACACACACACACACACACACACACACACACACACACACACACCACAAAGAAGGGAGTGATTTTCATCAAGAGAGATGGATACTCTGAAACAGACATTAATCCTAATTATTTTCCTCTAAACTAAAGTGAAAAGATTGGCTTGTGCATAAGATACTTTTCATCTAACCTTAGACACTCCTATCCTATTCCAACTTCTTTTTCAGAAGTTATAACACACACACACACACACACACACACACACACACACACAGAGAGAGAGAGAGAGAGAGAGAGAGAGAGAGAGAGAGAGAGAGAAAGAGAGTCTTAAAGCCTCTTCTCATATATCTGTAATCTGCAAAATTCATCTTGCTCAAAATGAACTCTTCTGACTATGAAACCTTGATCTGAACTTTAGTGTCCATGTTTTAATTTTTTCATTTAAATTGGTTTGTTATGTAAGTCATCCTGGGAATGTTCATAAGAGAGTATTATCTTGGTGTGGAATTATTCATGATCAAGATGCTAAGCAGAGTGAGGAGGAACAAATTTAATGTATTTTTGTCGCAAACAAAAGTAATTCAAAATCAGAAAACATACACATTAACAATTGAAACTGATTAATGTCTTGCTACAGTCCATTTTAAAATCTCCTACTAGTATAATCAAGTGATTGGAAAATGAGATACAGTTCTTTTAATTGTTGAGTAATTTCCTAGCCTTCTCATAAAAATATGCCTCTTCTTTTTTCTCTAATCGAATTATTCTACATCTTCTGATTGGTGTACTATTGGTCCATCCCACTGGGGTCACTATAGCTGGACCATTGTAATGAACAATTTCAAACTATAAGACATTTAATAAAATAATCTTAAATATTTGTTGGAAGCAATCCAGCTAAATGTGCCCCCACTCCTCCTGTATGCTAAGTTCCGTGATGCTGTTCAGGTTGTTCCATTGAGTGCTGAGAGGACAAATGCTTTTCAGCTGTGGCTTCCTGGAGCATGCTGACCTTTCCTTGACCCTGGGTGCTGAGGCACGTGGCAGGGCCATTCTCAGAGGATATATAAGAAAGCTGCTTCTAGTTCCAAGCTGGCTAGTCCAAGTTCCCAGTTTCAGATACTTGGTGAATAAAGGTCCTAGATGCTTGCAATCTGACAGTGTGTGCTGCATTCAATCCCAACTCCCTCCGCCAGATCCAGACTTGTGCCGTGTGGCCACGGCAATATTTCCTGTTGTCAATGGAGAGTCAAGGCTACATCTATTTCATGAAACAGTTTCAATATGGGCAAAAGTAAATTGAATATGCCATGTCTGAGTGTGAGATTGATCACTTGAATCCACAGTCATTATCCACAATTTGAGCAAATGTCTCCATCTAACTGTGAGGAAAATGGGAAGTGTACTACAACTGTGGGCTCCAAAGAAAAGGGAAATAGAGTTTGAGGTACGTATATCATCTTCTCATAGTTTCTTTCAAAAAAGGCTTGCTTTGGGAGGCCAATTATAAGACTGTAACATAAAATTGTTGCTGACTTTTTGAGGCATTCATAATTTTTGTTTAAGATGAAAAACAAAACCAGATTTTTCTTCTGTTGAAAATAGATCCTTTTCTCATATAATATATCCTGATTATGCACCCCCATTCCTCCCAGTTCCTTCTCTCCCATCTGGATCTACTCTTTTTCTGTCTCTCATTTTAAAAAAGAACAGGTTTCTAAGACATAACAACAAAACATAATAAAATAAAACATAATAAGATTAGAAAAAAAAACATCAAAGTTAAACAAGTAAAGTCAAAACAAGGAAAAGAGCCCACAAGAATGCACAAGAATCAGATATCTGCACTTTGTGTTTGTGCGTGTGCGTGTGCATGTGTGTGTGTGTATGTGTGTGTGTCTGGGTGTGTGTGTAGACAGGAGAAAATTTTTAAACTTGTACTTGTTAGAGAAGAAGAAAATTCTTGAATTTTGAAACAATGGAGCATGTAGAGGACAACAGAGGTTAAAAAGTATGTGGCTAATAAATTGTGGATGCTACTGATTTTCAGGAGGAAAAAACAAGTAATGGTGTCAAAAACAATGGTTTTGGTCCCCAAATGCAAAAGAAAATATGTGAAATGGCTATCCTAATATGAATTCACAGCAGCTCAGGTTACCTTTACAACAGGAGGTAAATAATCTCCTGGTTCTACCACTTACTGAGAAGCTATTGGAAGTAGATACATTATGTAGGATGGAGAAGCATTCTTTTTTGCGGACTTGGCCACTGGTAGGATCCCCATGCTCTAAGTGGAAAGCCCTAACCATGTACATATGTGCAGCACAAACTGGATTTAGTGGGTCATTACACACACAAAAAATGATCTGAAATTAGGATATGTTATTTTGGGGACATGTGGATAATTGGAGAATAAATGGAGTGCATATATGATCATATATCATTGTATACATATATGAAATTCTAAAAATTGAAGAACTTTTAAAAATGTTTCCAGGAAAATTACTCTAACAGCAATATAAAGGCTATGGTACGAATGGAGACATTAGAGACCAGAACATATTCAGATACTCTGAAAAGACATTGTGAAAGGAGACTGAGATTCTTGCAAAGGAAGTAGGAACAGAAATGGGAAGGAGAAAAGGAAAGAGACAACATCTAAATAATGAAGAAGGGATATGAAATGTAAAATTTCACCATATGCATAATGACTCCTAGTGACTGCTGTACTTATATATCACTGCCTTGCTCAGCCATCATTAGAGAAACATCCTTCTACAGCAGGTGGGAACATATACAGAGACTGATAGACAATTGCAGCAAATACATGACCTTGGAACATTCTGCCCTAAATTTGATGTCTCCATCAAATCCCTCCCCTCAGGACTCAGGGAACTCTGTGGAAGAGGAGGCAGAAAGAGTGTAAGAGCCAGAGGGGATGGAGGACATCAATGAAACAAGGCCTAAGTTCTAGAAATCATTGCTGAAGAGGATGCAAGAAGATTACAACAGCCTAAACACCAGAATGTCTCCTGTGAAAGTGAATTTTCTGGACATGACAGAAAAGGTGCACCCTTGAAATCTCAAAAACATGGCTGCCTAAATGAGACCTGAACAATGACAACCCCAATTGAAACACCAAGGTACATTGGGAGAATCTCACAAGGCCCCAGACTTAGTAGAAGAGCTATAAACAATTAATGCCAGCTGAGAGATGGAGAATTGATCTTCCAAAGTGATTAACCCACTAACTGATTATGCAACACCAAGTGGTCAGCCCTAAATACATATACATATGAACAATGCTAAATGAACTCAGCAGGTTGTATTTATGTACTTGTATGTATGTAACACAGAGAAACCCTGTCTCAAAAAACAAAAAAAAAGTGGATGAACAGTGAGATGGTAAAGAAGAATATAGTAATAAGAGATTGAAGATAATCAAAGTATATTATATACATGTACAAAATATCAAAACGAAACCAGTTAGTATATAGAATTAATAAAAAGGAAAAATAAAACATTAAAATTAAAATAAATATAGAATATTCTGTAATGAATATATCCAAAATATATTCACATATATTCTCCTTTTTATCATCAATCTTAAAGGAGAAGCAGGGCAGAATGGTTAAGTGAATGATGAAAGTACGAATAGTGA
The DNA here is from genome assembly GCA_001675575.1 of Neotoma lepida. Lineage (NCBI taxonomy): Eukaryota > Metazoa > Chordata > Mammalia > Rodentia > Cricetidae > Neotoma > Neotoma lepida. Next base: position 38,641 of record LZPO01087214.1, on the reverse strand, counting down.
GGTGTAAATAGACAAACAGAATATTCATTCCCTTTTCTCAGGAGATGTGAGGGAATTACCTCTCTTACTTGAACTGGAAGTTTAATTTTTCATTGCTTGAATAGTCAACTTTCCATATTAACTCTGCATAGCTTCATATTCCATCAGTTTAAGGAACTAATATGAATTCAGAATCAAATTTTCAAATAAGTATACAAGACAATATTGTATTCATGTTCCTTTTCAATGAAAGTTATGAAAATGATAGTGAATTATATATTTGGCACTATTATTATGAGGTTTTATGGAATTACCCAATATAAATCTTGATGCAGTATAGATCCAATATAGAATTTTTTTCTCAGTCTCCTGAGAAGAACATACTTTGAAACTATAGACAGTTATGTACAAAAAATAAAGAACTAAACATGAACTTGATGGAAACCATGTTATTCTAACCACAATGTGTCTTCTGGTCATGAATGACTCATGTTCTTACATGCAAAATATTTAACCCCTCTAAAAGTACCTAAGTTCTTCACTACACTGCAGCATCAGGAATATTCTAAACTTTATCTTTTAAATTTTATTTTTAAAAAACCAAATACCACTGGTCTTTTTAAATGTAGTGATAAAACATCTCCTAGCAATATTCTGCTATACTTATAGATCAGTGCCTTATTCAGCAATTATCAGAGAAGCTTCCTCCTGCAGTACATGAGAATATATGCAGAGGCCCACAGCCAGGTATTAGAGACCTTGGAACACTCAGCTCTAGATGGATTGTCTCCATCAAATCCCTCCCCTCAGAGCTTAGAGGAAACCATAGAAGAGGGTGGAAAAAAGAGTATAATAGCCAGAGGAGACCCTAGGAAAACAAGGCCCTCTGAATCAACTGAGCAAAGCTCAAATGAATTCAGAGACTAAAGAAGTAAGCACAGGGCCTGCATGGGTCTGTACCAGGTCGTCTGTGTATATATTGTAGCTTCCAGTTTAGTATTTTTATGATACTTCTGAGTGCATTAATTGAGTGGTTCTCTGATTCTTATGCCTTCCCTTGGGGGCATTTTTCCTGTGTGTGGTCTTCCCTTGGGACATTTTTCCTGTGTTGGTTTGCATTGTCCAAATTCAATGTGATGGCTTTTGTTTTATCTTATTATATTTTATTTTATATTTTGTTGTTATCTCTTAGAAGCTTGTTCTTTTCTAATGAGAGACAGAAAAGGGGTGGATCCAGATGGGACGGGATGTGGGGAGGAACTTGGAGGAGTATAGGGAATGGAAACTGTAATCAGGATATATTGTATAAGAAAAGAATCTGTTTTCAATAATAGGGAAAATAGAAGAAAAAAACTAAATGACCAAAGAAAAAACATCTAAATTGTGATGAATTTCTAAATGGTCTTGTTAAATAAAAACACGGAGCCAGAAATAGGGTGAAAATCTGACAGAGATCAGAGGAATTAAGAACAGCTTTTCACTCTATTTCTGGCTCCACGTTTTTATTTAACAAGACCATTTAGAAATTTGTTTTACAAACTACCGTGGTAGCTCAATGGTAAATCACTTGCCTAACATACATGAGGCCCTAGTGCCATCCCCAGAACCAGATAAAAGAACATAAATCATGTCAAAGATCAGAACTTTATAAGGATGGGTATAATTTATGAAGCATAGGTCCTAGAGCATAATTACTTTTCACAATTTTTACCTATGAAACTGTCCAAAACCTGCCAACATAAAATGATTATATGGGAACAGGACAGTAGCTATAGGCATACTTGCTCAAAAGAAAAAAGGAAGGCTAAGTGGAAGGTTAAAGAAGGCAGTAGTTCTCAACAGTTTTGAAATCAAGCTGGCCAGAAGGTGAATCTCTTGATTATCTGAAAGGCTTAGGAATAATTTTTAAAGCACTCAACTTTTGCCCTCTGTTCTCTTGGTTACATTATCTGAATCACTTTTTAAACAGAAAGTACACACGCAACTAGAATTTATAGAGGCTGAATGTGAATGTCTTGAGAATTATAAAAACCCTGGGAATCCAGTTTTATAGATATCCCCACACTTCCATGGGATTCATCTTAAAAGTGCTGCCAGGTTCTTATGCTAGATCAAAGGAAACTGCCCTCATGGTTTAACTAACCGTTCTTGAAATAAAACCACAGGGTTCACCATAACAAAGGCCTGTTCTTTCAGGGAAAGTACTTTACTGTGTGCTATCTGACTTTGGACAAAGATAATTAGATAACTACACTCTATATCTTTTTGGTTTCATGTATGGGGGAGGAAGAAATGAGTCTAACATACTGTAAAAGATGTGAAGTGCCCTGACAAGAGATTCCTGTGTTGAAGACTTAGACCTCAATGGGTGGACACAGTTACTAAGGTGATTACATCATGACAGCTCTGATCTCATCATATATTAATTTACTGACGGTTTTATTCTTTGATCTCATTATTGTGAGGTGGTGACAATTAGGATTAGAAGCACAGTTTGGGGAGTTAGGTCACTGTGGAGTATATCCCAGGTGTCTCTTATCTCGTCTGTCTCTGGCTGCTGTTTTCTGAGTTGAACAGGTTCTTCCACAAGTCCTCTGTATCATCACAGACCCTTAGCAATGATAAAACAATAACCCAAAATACATATCTTCTTTAAAGTTGTTTTCTCAAGTATTTTGTCATAAAAGCAATAAAATCTGACTAAGAGAGATATTGTTCCCAAAGACCCAAGTGACCAAACCTCTGTCAAATTCTGAGATTTTTATCATAAAACTGGAGAATTCAACTCTTCACTTAGAGCTTAGCTTACATCAACAAAAATCTAGTAAAACAGAAAATAGGTCTTCTCCAAAAGATTGTCACACATGAACAGACATCTAACAAAATATCAATAGATAATAATTTAGGAGTTATGTAACAAATTACTCATGGAGTTTAAAGTGAAATCCAGATTACTGAGGAAAACACAAATAAAAGAAACAGAAACATACAGCATCTCAAGCTACATGAAACACAAAATTCCTAATCATAACATATATTTTATAATCATACTATTTACTTCTATTCCAAATACATAAATATGTGCACATAGCACTTTTTAAAAGACAGGGAAAACAACAGAAAGGGGAAAATACTAGAACCAGATTCAGATAAGACACAAATTTGTTAATTATTAATTATGATTCTAAGGGGACAAAGTAGAAAATATAAAAGCACAGAGGGAGCAAAAAAACTATAAGTAGATAGTTTGCTGCTCTAGAGGCAGTGGGACCTGAGAGAATGGAGCCAATAAAGGAGTCAGACTACAGTTTCACACACTAGCCAACTTTATTCAGAGCATCAGATAATTTATACTCTGAGTGTAAAGACAAGTCTCATGAGTAAAGTGTACAATCACAAGGGCCACACATAGCAGACAAGCTTCACATGACAGACAAGTTACATGCAGCAGAAACGTGTTTTTCAATAGAGGCAAGTAACAATAGCCAGTTGTAATGAATAATCTGAAGTAAACTCACCCCTGTCTCTATACCTGGTGGAACATGAAAGCATAATCAAAGAACAATTCTGTGTTTTTGAAGAAACTGAGGTCCGAAGACTCTCGTCTTGGTTTCTTGGAGTTTTCCCACAAGCACTCAGAAATATCCTCACATGATTCCATTCTTGGACTGTGTTCCAACATTACACGCTTTGAAAGTAAGAAAAATTTTAAAAGAAAATGTTAGGAATACTGTCACATAAAAGCCACAGACATTTGTGATTCATCAACCATGTAGCCTGTCAAGGAAAGAATCAGTAAAAATTAAGATATGTCAACAGAAAGTTCCAAAGATAACATGCAAAAAGAATACAAATTAATGACAGGAAGGGAACAAAAGTTTATGCAAGATTTGTGATATAGTTTTTAAATTTTGTAACATATTCATTAAGGTTATATCAGAAAAATAAAGAGTGAATTAACAAAAAATAGTTATAAAATGTAAATATTTTACAGATTCGTAATTCAAAATGAAAAACCCTAGAAGCTAAGAGGAAAGTAAGCAGGATAAATAAAAACATGATTTATAAGTAAAAATCTGGAAAGAATTCAGGAATAAATCTTCCTATGAAGCAAGACATAAGACATTAATCTTTTTTAGAAAAAATGTATTTATTTTTATTTATGTACTTATCTTTATGCCTAAGTATGACTCTATACCCATGAGTCCAGGTGCCTGAAGAGACCAGAAGAGGATGTTAGAAATCCTATAGCTGGAGTTACAGTGGCTTGTAAGCCACTCAGTCTGGGTGCTGGTACTGGAATTTCTATCTGCTACATGAACAACATGAGCCCTCAACCTCTAAGCCACCTCTCCAGCTCTCAAATGTCTTTCAGAAACCAAGCAAGGAAAAAAAGAGGAGTAAAAACTTCAGAATATTTAATAAAAAGAAACCACCAACCTAGAAGTCAGTGCCCATTGAAACTTTCTTTTTGAATGAATATTGTGAAAATTTTTGACTAAAACTGAGGAAATCTATCACTAGCAGACTCATTTTCCAATGGAAAAACAATCTGCTCTTCAGTAAGAATGACAATTCTCTAGGTTCAGAAATTCAGATCAACACCAGTGTGGAACATCAAAAACTGTTCTAATAGGGAAAAATAAAAAATCAAAGAATGTTACAAAATGAGATATTTTATTTTTATTCTTATTCATCTTGTAGATCAATTTATTTAGGTATTAGCAACAGTAGAGTTGAGAATTAAGGATCGAGGCATACATAATGACAGCAATATCATGGAGATTAAATTTGGCAGTCTTTTGGGCATTTATTCTTCATACTGGGTTGCCTTACCAAGCCTTCAATATGAGAGAAGGAGCTTAGTCCGGCCTCTACTTGATATGCCATGCTTTGTGGACAACCATGGATGGCCTGCCCCTTTCTGAACAGAAACAGAGGAAGAGTAGATTCAGGGGGTAGAGGGGAGGTGGGGGAGGGAATGGGAGGAGAGAAGGGATGGGAAATTGTGGTCAGGATGTAAAATAAACGAATAAATTTAATTAATAATAAAAATAGAAATATGAATACTCTGTTACAACATTTTTTACACTACCGTTTAAGCAATGGTGTCAATTTGTCAATGAACCTATATTAGTTGCAAACACATACTATGGGCTGTAAGTGCTTAATGTTCATGGAAGTATAACTGACTTAGTTAAAAGAAAACAGAACTATATGAAATTTGCAATTATTACCAGAGAAGGTTGAAAAACAGGAGGAGCTATAAAGAGAAATGCACAGAAGAGTAGTCATAAACATGATAGATGTTAATCAGACCATACTAAGAATCACTTTATATGTAAATTTTAAAGGAAATCAATTAGAAAAAAATATTAGATTTGTTTTAAAAAATGTCAATTGTATGTCACCTATAATAGTTTGCTTTAAGTATGAATACAAGAATACTATTAAAATTAGAGGCATGGGGGAAAATATACTGTGGGTACTCATAAAAATAGCGATATAAATTTCTAGAAAAGTAGATTTTAATAAATATAAAGAAACCTTTCATATATAAGGCATGAGATTACAAAAGGATAAAATTGTCTTGTCAGTTCTCTAGGAAAATATAGCAACTCAATGTGTATGTCCTAAGAACAAAGCACCAAAAATTTTAGAAATTAAATGCCTTCTGTATAACAAAGAACATTATTACTAGAGTCAAGAAGCAGCTTATGAAATGGGAAAAGTTCTTTAGTATAGTTTACATTTTTAGTAGTTTGCTTCCTAAATGTGCAGAGTTATTGACTCCATTCTTTGATATTCTAATTTAGCCAAACTATACCACACTGTCAGTGTTTTATGGAGTTATGGACATCTCCATTATTAGATAACTGCAAGAACTTACTTTATTCTTAATAATGTGCACACATGTGTCTATGTATGAGTGTATGGACATGAATGCAGGTGTATTCATGAATGAGGAGGCCAGAAAAGGGTACTGGATCTCCTGGAGTTAGAGTTGCAGGTGATACTTCTCAATGATAGGATTCATCAACTGAGAATCAAAAATTTTTTTGAAACTCAGATTCAGTTCTCAGCACACACATGCTGCTTACAAACCATCTATAACTCGAATTCCAGAAGATCTGACTCCTTCTTCTTTTGTCCGCAGGACCCCATATACAAATGATACACATATATGAATACAGATTCTCTCTCTCTCTCTCTCTCTCTCTCTCTCTCTCTCTCGCATGCACACGCACACACACACATACACACATACACAAGGAGAGAGAGAGAGAGAATAAACATAAACAAATAAATGAAAACAAGGAAGGAAAAAAAGGCCAATGTTCTCAGTTTATATATAGCAATATGAGTTGCAAAGAAATGAGAGTCAGAAAAAAAATCTTATTCTTAAAAGAAACTACCTGTGAGCATGTATTGTTTGGTAGAAAATCATCATGTGTGCACTCAATTAGGAAGTAGTAATCTGTTTTGGTGTGGATAATTGTGTCAATTGAATCACAATTATATTAACAGAAGTATTGGCACATTAAATTTATAGTCATCCTTATAATGTAATAAAATCATATAAAATGAACTATTCCATCACATAATACATATTGCTACCTAATATATAAAACATCTCCATTGAAGATAGAAACATAATAAAATTGACATTCAATCCAGAGGTGTGATTGCAAATTTTCTAGTAGCTATGTTAAATAAGCAAAGAGAAAGAAGTGACATCAATTTAAAAATACAAGCCAGGGGGTATCAGGGTCATCACACGGGAACTCACCTGGGCTCATAGGAGCTCACCGACTCTGGACCTACAGCTAAGGAGCCTGCATGGGACAGGCCTAGGCCCTCTACACATGTGTGACAGTGTGTAGCTTTGTCTATTTATGGGACTTCTAGTGGTAGGATCAAGGCCTTTTCCTAACACTTGCCCTAGCTTTTGGGTACGTATTCCCTATACTGGGTTGCCCAGCCTTAATACAAAAGGAGGAGCTTAATGCTATCTCAACTTGATAT
>LZPO01087214.1:11856-22715 GCA_001675575.1 Neotoma lepida | reverse complement strand
TAACCCAGACTCGGAAAGAAAATCATGGTATGTACTCACTCATAAGTGGATATAGATGTAAAGCAAAGGAAAATCAGACTACAACCCACAGCTCCAGAGACACTAGCTAAGGGAGGACCCTAAGAGCGATGCATGGATTGTCCTGGGAAGGGGAAATAGATGAGATCTCCATGAGTAAACTGGGAGTGATGGGAGGCAATAGAGGGTAGGGGATGGGGCATGAAAACATAAGGGAATGGGATGGTTGAGCTGTAACACGGATGGAGTGGGAGAGCAAGGAAAGAGATCTTGATAGAGGGAGACATCATGGAGATAGGGAGAAACCTGATGCTAGGGAAGTTCCCAAGAATCCACAAGGATGACCCCAGCTTAGACTACTAGCAATAGTGGAGAGAGTGCCTGAACTGGCTTACCCCAATAATCAGATCAGTGAATGCCCTGACTGTCATCATAGAGCCTTCATCTAGTAACTGATGGAAGCAGATGTAGACATCCACAGCCAAGTACCAGGCCGAGTTCCAGGAGTCCAGTCAAAGAGAAAAAAGATGGATTCTATGAGCAAGGGGCATCAAGATCATGATGAGGAAGCCTACAGAGACAACCAAACCAAGCTAGTGGGAACTCATGAACTTTATATCAACAGCTATGGAGCCTCCATGAGACTGGTCTAGGCCCACTGCATAACCAAGATAGTTGTGTAGCTTGATCTGCTTAAGGGGCCCCCTGATAGTAGGATCAGGATCCTTCCCTGGTGTATAAACTGGCTTTTTAGAGCCCATTACCTATGGTGGGACACCTCGCACAGCCTTGAGGCAGATTAAGGGTCTTGGACCTGCCTCAAGTGAATATACTAGGCTCTACTGCCTGCCAATAGGAGGCCTTACCTTTTCAGAGGAAGAAATGGGGTGTGGGTTGGGGGTGAAAGGCTGGGGCAGGTGGGAGGAGGGAAAAGATCTGTGGCTTATGTAAAATGAATAAAAATTTCTTAATTAAAAAAGAGAAAATAGTGAAACAACTGAATTAGTGATCAGTGAGAGAAATAAAAATTAGCCAGAGAATTTGAATATTTAAAGCTATAGAAAGTATTTGTTGAAGTTTATACCAATAAGAAGAATTAAACAGCAGATTAAACAAAAATGAAGAAATAAGTATAGTTCATGAAAAGTTACACTCATTACGTCTCAGAGAATCTGGTTGAAAATATCAGAGATTTGGAGACATTGAGGTGAGAATGAGAAAGTATAGCATAGATTTTGCTATTGAAGTCTCTGAAAGAGACAAGACAAAAAGTAGAAAGCAGAAATATTCATTTTTGAGTCAATGAAGTATATACTTCAATAAATTTCAAAACATTATCAAATTGAAAGCAAGTCAGTATCTACACATGTTATAGTGAATTATCAGAATAACAAAAGCAAAACGAATGGCTCAAAACTATCACAGAGAAAAAGAATGGCAATTAGATTTGTAGTGGACTTAGCAACAAACAGATTACAGTGCAATGATGTTTTCAAAACGATGAGAGATAATATTTATTAATTTAAAATTACTATGCTACCAACTTCTAAAACTAAGAGTGAAATAAAGGTCTTCTAAGATAAAGAAAATATTTGAGAAAGATTATGAAAAACTTGATTAAGAAAATCTTGAGTATAAGATGTTTAGAATAAATGAAATGGTAAATATGAGTGAAAATCTTTAAAGTAATATAGGAAATTATACTGTTGACATATAGAATTAAGGACAAGGAAAAACATGTTCTTATAAGAGTGGAATGTAATTTGATCCCAATAACTGTTCAAACATGGTAGCATGAATTAGAATTGAGAACATATTGATATATATTGAGATATAAGCATCAAGATTTTGTGGAGGTTTTTGATGGCAACTGATATTTTTGGCTATAGTACAATTATGTGCAACTATTTTAAAAATATCTTGGCAAATTTTCTAAAGTTGAATACTACATATTTTACAACCCAACAATTCCACCCTGAAGAATATACTCAAGAGAAAATTTAGCAGAATTTATCAGGAGACATCCCAAATGATTCTCAGTGCTACCCTATTTTAAACTGCAAAATATATATAAATAATCCCAATACCAATGTATACCTTTGATAAAATTAGACAATAGCATAATATTAATATTTCATAGAACTGAAGATGAACAAACTACAATTATATAAAATACATGAATCTTAAAAGTGCATGAGAATAAAACACTAATGACTGGAAGATTACAGATTGTTAATATTCAAATGCAAATGACAACAAATGCTGGTGAGTATATGTGGAAAAGAGAAACAGATATACTTGCTAGGAATTTAAATTAGCACAACCATGATTTAAAAAAGAACTGTATGGAAGTTCAACAAAAATTAGACCAAATTGCAATATAAGTCAAGGAAATCAAATCAGTATGCTAAAGGGGCACCTGAACAGGCCTATATTCATTGCTGAACTATTCAGAATAGCAAAGAAATGTTACCAGCCTGGGTGTCAACCAACTAAACAATACAAAAAAAGTGTGATGCAGATACACAATAGGATATTGTTCAGTTATAAAAAAAAAAGCATGATCCTATCATTGTAACTACATGGATGGAACTGGAATACATTAAGTGATGTCACCTACAAAGACTACTAAATGAGTTCACAAATTATGTGGATTCCAAAAAAACCTTGATCTCTCCATGTGTGGGAATGCACACTTATAATTCCGTTCCTTGAGAGGTAAAAATAGGTGGATCAAGTGTTCAAATCTAGCCTGGGTAACATAGTAAAAGGCTGTTTCAAAATTTAGAAATAAAATAAAAATAGGACCGGAGATGCAGCAGTAGCATTACATGTACGATGCCTTAGGTTACACTCCCTACTCCCATTAAACCACAAAAGTCTAAAAAAAAAATAGCATGAGAAAATGAAGGGGGAAAATAGTTGACCACATAGAAGTTAAGAGTCAAATGGTGAAATGGTGGTTACCAGAGGTTAGAGAGAGTAGTTGGGGAGAGCTGAAAAAAGGTTGATGCATGGGTGCTCAGTTACGTAGAAGCAGGAGAGTCTGATGTGCTATTATACAGCAGGGTAACCCTAGATAATGATCATGTATAGTTCATTTTTTTGTTTTTTTTTAACTTTAAAAATTTATTATTTTAAAACAAAGGTTTTTTTTTCATTTTGCATACCAATCCCAGTTCCTCCTCCTTCCTTTTCTCCCTCTCCCTCTACCTTCTCCCATTCCATCCCCCATTCACTCCTCAGAGAGAGTAAGGCCTCCCTTGGGGAGTCAACAAAGTCTGACATACCAAGCTGAGGCAAGACCAAGCCTCCTCCCTCCCAGTGTCAATGCTGAGCAAGGTGTCCCACCTTAGGGAATGTGTTGCAAAAAGCCAGTTCATGCACCTGGAATAAGTCTTGGTCCCACTGTCAGGGGCTCCCCAAACAGATCTAGCCACATAACTGTCACCTACATTCAGATCCTACTTTGGTGCCATACATGTTCCCTAGCTGTCAGTCCAGAGTCCATGAGCTCCTACATGCTTAAAAGGATATTAGAGGCAAAGCAAAGGATAACCAGGCTACAATTCATAACCCTAGAGAAGCTAGTTCATTTTTAAAAGCTAGGAAGAAATGAGTTTGAAAGTTTCACTGAATAAAACATGATTAATGTTTTAGGAGATAAATATGCTTATCTTCTGTTACAAAACTACATAATGTGCACATGTATTAAAACATCATAAAGTACATCATAAATCTATATAATTTTATGTGTAAGTTAAAATTTAAAACTAAAGATTAGAAATAAAATGTTCTTAGTCAACAAACACTGATGATACATATTTTCAATGATGTTCTTTGAGGCAGGGTTTCATGTCCCCTAGGCTGGTATCAAACTAAATAAGTAGCTGAGAATGGCCTTGAAGTTTAATCTTGTTCATAATTCCTTGGTGCTGCTGTGGGACTAAGGGTGTGTGCCACCATGCCTGGTTTATAAGGATTCATTTTTAACATTTGAAAGTATAGCAAAAATCTGGAAACATGTAAGAATCATAGTGAAATACTACAGTAAAGCACAACCAGCAGGAAGAAGAAAAGCATCACCTCCTCTCTTTGTTCTTTCTCAAAAATTACTTCATTTTTTCTCCCCAAAGAGTATCACTTTGGAAAGCCCACTGTTATTGATCCCTGATGTACTACCTCCTTACATAGTCTTCTCAAATCCTAATGACAGTCATTTGCTTCTCACCAGTAGTATGTAGTTAAAGTACTAAAATGTCTCCCTTGGGATTATGTCAATTTATTAGACAAAAATGAAGGGATTTTAAAGATATAATGAAGGCTAAACAGTCAACTTTGAGAAAATAAAAAGGGAATTTATCGTGGCTTGGCTGGACCTACTTAGTTCAGAACTTCAAATGGTGTAGAGGACACACTGAAATCAGCAAAAACAAACCATTTTACTGGGCTTGAAGCAAAATGTCCTGATTTCTATAGCAGCATGGAAATTTTGCCAACATCCATAACAATTTGGAAGAAGACCTAAGGCTTCAAGTAAGACCAGTGACTAACCATTGCTTGATTGTACTTTTCTGTGACCCTGAGCTGAAAACTCAGCTAAGCTGGTCCCAGAATCCCTGCTCACAGAAACTGTAAGATAGCGATTCACACTGTTTTTTGTCTTAAATAAACATGTCATTGTTACGTTTGCCAAAATCTTGGAGCACATAGCACAGAGAGTTCCAACATAGTCACCTTCCCCATATAAAGTTTCTTTCACTAGAGATTTCTCCAATGAATGTGACGTATTTGTTGCAGTTAGCGAATAAACTGTGGTATGTTAAGACAAAGGATTAAGTGTATTCTTTGTGTTTGATAATTTTTGACAAATGCACCTAATTTACATGCAGTTTGACAGCTTAGAGCAGAGTATGTGGCTGTAAAAACCCCTTGTGTTTTATGGTTTACTCCTCCTCTAATGTCCCCGACCCCCTGGCAACAACTGAATTGTTTTTCTATTTCCATTACTCAGTTTATTCTATAAAGAGAACATTGTATTGTTAGAATTATATGGCATGGAGTGTTCCCAAACTGTTGTCTTTAATTTCATGTTAAGCACTTAAAAGTTGCTTCATGGTTTTTGGTACTTGATAGCTAATTAAAAATTTTAAGTGTTGCATGTACATATCTCATTTTTATTTCCTATTGACTTTTCAAGGAACATGTTAATCACTTTAAGTTGAATTATCATGTATAAATTTTTAAGCATTCACTTTGAGCTTTTGTATCAGTAAGTTTTAAACTCAGTTGTACAGACAATGACTAATAACTATATTTACTATTCTGAAACAGTAGAACCATGGATTGTCTGTAAAACTTCTATAGTTATCTCTTCAAATCTTTTACACAATCTCTTACTTTTGATTTTAAAAGATGCTTAGATAAATTATATATTTCTTCAATAAGTAATTTCTTTATTTTTTTCTATTTCATTGTGTAAAGGTTGCACGTTTTCACTACCCATTCACCAATTGATGGGCATCTAGTTGTTTCCAATTTCTGTCTATTATGAGTAGAGAAGCATTGAACATTGTTGAGCAAGTATCTCTGTAGATATTTATTAGATGTAGATTAGATGGATGTAAAACCCTTTGGGTATATACTCAAGAGTGGGAAAGCTGGATTTGAGGTGGATCTATTCCCAACTACCTGAGGAACTACCACACTGATTTCCATACTGGCTGTAGAAGTTTGCACTCTCACCAGCAGTAAATAAGAGTTACCCATTCACTGTAACTTTGCCAGAATGTTCTGTTATTTATTTTATTGATCTTGGCTATTCTGACAGGGAAAAATGTAATCTCAAAGTAGTTTTAATTTGAATTTCACCAATAGTCAAAGATGTTCAATATTTTTTTTCAGTGTTTCTCAATCGTTTGTGTGTTTCATCTTTGAGAACTCTGTTTAGTTCCATGCCCCATTTTTTAGTTTAGTTACTAGTTTCTTAGTTTTTGGAATTCTAGATAGTAACCCTCTGTAAGATGTGTAATTAGTCAAGATTTTCACCATTCTTAATGCTGTCTCTTGACTCAATGGTAGTATCCTTGGCTGTACAGAAGCTCTTTAGCTTCATGTTGTATCATTTGTCAAATATTGGTCATAATGTCTATGCTGTTGAGGTCCTGTTCGCAAAGTCCTTTCCTTGCCTATAAGGTCAAGTGTATTTCTAAAATCTCTTCTAACAGATTCAGCAGATTGGGTATTGTGTTAAGGTCCTTGATATATTTAGAGTTCAGTTTTGCACATTGTGAGACGTATATATCACATTTAATTCTTCAATGTGTAGCCATCCAGTTTTGCCAGAACTATTTTTAAAAGATTGTGTATTTTCTCCAATATATATAGTTGCCTTCTTTACCAAAATCAGGTGACAGTAGGAATTTGAGTTTGTATGTTGGTCATCAATTCTATTCCATTGATCAATTAGTCTATTTTTGTATAGGTACCATGTTGTTTTAACTGCTCCTAGCACTATAGTATAACTTGAAATCTAAAATGGTGATACCTCCACTTGTTTATTTTTATTGTTCATGATTGCTATGGATATACTGAATCTTTTTGTTTTCATGGGAACTATATAATTATTCTTTCAATTCTTGTGTAGAATTTCATTGGAATTTTGATGGATTAAAACTGTGTATTACTTGTTGTATAATGACCATTATCTCAAATTATTCCCATCAATCCACATGCATTCAAGGTCTTCTCATCTTATAGTACATTTTTCTTTTTCTTGTCTTAAAGTTTGTATTTCACAAATGTTTCACTTCATCACTTATATTTATTTCAAGATACCCTGCGTTTGTTCAACATCCTTACCTATATAGAAATTAAAATTAAACTATTCTAATATTTCATTTAACCCAAGTCAAACTGGTTAAGAATTAAAAACAGAAGAGGAAAATAAGTGTTGGTGTTGATATAGAGAAAGAGGAATACTTATTTATTACTAACGGTAATGCAAAATGCTGCAGTCACTATGAAAATCAGTGTGTGGGTTCCGCACAAAAATACATTTATAGATTTATCATGTGATCAAGCTATCTCACTCTTGGGATATAACCAAAAGAGTGTACCTTACTAGAAAAATATGTGCTCATCCATATTCACCACTGTTCTACTCAAAATAGCCAGAAATTGGAAAAAGCATAGATGTCCAACAATTGATTAATGGATAATTAAAATGTGGTATATTTACAAAATCAAATATATTCAGCTGTTAAAAAATTAAATTTTGAAATTTGCAGGTGAATTAATGAAGTGGAAATGAAGTGAGTGAAGTAACTCAGACACAGGGAAACAAACTATGGAAGTTAAGCTTGAATCTTCAGCTATATGTATCTCATTTGGAATAATCATAGTTGTTGGGAAATTGATAAGGTGCCATAGGGAGGAACTCTGAAGGGAGAGGATATAGAGTGAAGTGGTATAAGGGATTGAAGGTGAATAATGAAACAGGAAGGGTCAAATTGAGGTAAGGGATGGGAAGACAGGATATAGGTGGGGATATGAGGAGAGATAACAATAAAGACCATTCAGAAATAGTCATATAGAAACCTACTATGGTGTGTGTGTGTGTGTGTGTGTGTGTGTGTGTGTGTGTGCGTGTGTGTGTAAAAGGTTAACAAATGAAAAATTCACTACCTGCAGTGAGTTACCTCTTTTAAGATTGTTAGCCAAAGAGATCCCATGTTTAATAAAACATTACAAGCTGTTGCAAATGCTGTTGATTGTTCTCCAGAGCTTGATGGTAGGCCCCTATTATTGAAGACACCATGTATTTGAGTCAGAAAATGTCAATATCAAGCTGATACTGATGTGAGAGCTTCATTCATCCTTACTAGCTTACTTTCATAGTATTAGAAGGTGCTATATACATGACTGCTGTCTAAAATGAATCATCAGTCTTATACTGCTAGGAAACTTATGAGCTACAATAATGACAAGCCTGGTAAAACATGTCTATTGGTGTAATAGTAACACAAATATAACAAGATTAACCAACCACATTTTGACTGGATTTAAGTTGCACTCTACAAGATGAAACCCACACCTGGCATATATTATTGGGCCAAGAAACTATGGCTAGACAAGTTATAGTCCCTTGGAAAAGAACCTATTAGTATTATACTGCCAAATGAACATGGCACACAATTTATCACCAAGTTCTTATCTTTATAAAAATAGATTAATTCATTTCCTAACCCAAATCAAGAAAGTCTCTTTTTGCAGTAGGTAATAATCATCACCGAGATCCACAACTGGTTAAAGTGATGAGAGACTGTCAAATATTCAGCCTTCAATTGGACATCTTTTATCATGCACTGTCTTCCAAAGGCTTAGGGATCATTGTGGAAGAGGAGGAAGAATGATTGTAACAGTCAGAGGTTGGGGATGATTACTACAGAACAGTGTCTTCCAGTCACAGCAGGGCAGCTATGCATATGAACTTAGAACAGTTATGACAGCATGCACATGACCTGTGAAAACTTAAGCCAGACCAAATTTCACATGGGGAGGGGAGGCAAACATGAAGTCCCACCTGCTGCTTAGGAACCATTGGCAATTTCTTGCTGCTTAGACAGTCTGTTTTCTAAGAGTGTATCCCCTGATTTTGTTGACCATGCTCCAGTGGAAGGCCACAAGTTAAAAATAGAAGAGGTCAGAAAATCGGATGAGTAGGGATGAGGAGTGGGTCTGTGAAGAGTTGGGAGTGGTAGATATGATCAAAATATATATGAAATTTTCAACTAATAAAAATACTTTTAAAAGATTTTTAAAATAATAATTAAAAAGGTAAGAACTGATAATTCAATCTACATTTTCTATTATACTAAAAATGATTTTGTGACTCAGAAAAATTTGCAACTTACTCTCGGTCTTTAAATCAAGTAAGTAGCAGAGCCAGCTCTCAAGTTCACATATCCTAATTCCTGTTTGTGGATCTTTCCAAATGACACCACATTGCCTTACCATGTGTAACATACTGATCTCTGTAATGGAGTGTATATTACTCCTTCATTATCAGCAGTTGTTTCTAACTGCTTCTCTATGGTGAGATAAATATTTGTGTATTAAAACAGAGATTTGGATGTGGAAGTACCATAGAAACAGAATGAATCCCCTCTTCAGTATCTCCATCAAATGGTCATATTTTCTCTGCTTTTGCTCCTCCAATGATAGTAAACTCAATACTTCATAAAGCTGTTTGTTTCCAAATTAAAACATTTTTTATCTGAAGTAAAAAATGTGACTTCCTGAAATATCTACCTGTTCTGTTCATGCGTTCTGAAAATCAATGCTGAGCATATAACATTTTCACACATGACTATTTTTGGCTGTTTGAAGGTAATTTTCAAGTTCTATGACATTTTTCCCACTATCCCAAGTCCTGGTTCTCTTACGTAGTCTAAAGACATACTTCTTCCAAATATTCAGAATGACAGGCTCTAGAATGTTGTGAGTAAAATGCCACAAAATGGAGTCTAAAGAACAATTCTGTTTTACTTGTACTGTGTTTAAATATTCTTCAATGCATATGTAAACACTTATTATTTCAGGAATATTTGCATTTCAAATTCAAATCAAGCAAGTTTTATGAAATTACTATCCTATTCTTCTGAGTTAAAAATGTATTTGTCCTGAACAAAAAGCAATTATGTTTAAATTGAGTAATAAGAAAATATCTCAGGAAATAAATTATCTAAAAGTTAAGTGAATTACTTAAAGACATGAAAAATAATTATGATGCAACTTGAAATTTAATCATTGATTCCCTCAACCAAATCATAGGTTCCCAGATGCAAAGATCATATTTTAAAATTACAAATCACTAGTCTCTATACTAAGAGGCTTCAGGTCATTTTGAGTTAAAAATTAATTATTTTACTAGCTGTATTGGTAGAATTTTCTTCTTGGGTTAGAATTTTTGTTCTAATGTCTAAAATGGTGGAAATGCCAGTACACTGAGGTTGATGACATATAATCCTAAGTAAAGACCACAAATGATATTATTAAACTTTAGAAACAAGTACTCTATGCTATGTTGACATTTCTACTAGTGTATCAGACTTTTAAACATCACAGTAATTAAATGAATTCTACAGATAAGGAAAAAAGGAAAACTGGTACTCAAAAGCAAGCCTTCATGTGTCAAATACTGAGGTATTTCCACTGTATCTTAATGCCTTTAAAGCTTAATATTTCCTCATGTAGTTAAGATAAAAGGGAGTGTTCAGATTGATAAATGAAAGCAATATAAGAACTTAGACCTAGAGGCCTGGGCTTCAATCCAATTTTTCCATTTACCAACTATTGTTTCCTTGGTGACCACTCTGAACCCTGATTTTCTCATTTGCTAAATGGTGACAGTGCCACTTACACTACCAAGTGGTTTTGAGAATTAAGAGTGGCTCATCTTGGTACTGGATAACCAATTGGATAGGAGACTCTTAAAGAAAAAGGGTCTGAACTGGCCTACTCTGGTGATTACATGGATGAACACCCTAACTGCCATCATGGAGCCCTCATCCAGTGACTGATGGAGGCAGATGCAGAGATCCACAGCTGGACACCAGGCTGAGTTCCAGGAACCCAATCGATGGGAGAGAGGGGGCCTTCTATGAGCATGGGACAACAAGATCATGATAGGAGGGTGTACAGAGATGGACAGCCAAACTAGTGGAGACACATGAACTATGGACCCATAGCTGAGAAGCCCTCATGAGCCCTCATCCAGAGACGGATGGAAGCAGATGCAGAGATTCACAGCCGGGCACCAGGCAGAGCTCCAGGAGTCC
>LZPO01087214.1:0-11307 GCA_001675575.1 Neotoma lepida | reverse complement strand
GAGGAAGAAAGGGGAAGGGATGGAAATGATGTAATTATGTTATAACTTCAAAATATAAAAATTATTATAATATACTTGTTTCCACATACAAAACAAAAGAATAGTTGATATGGTTGAGAGTGGTTCTAATAGTGACTCTAGGTACTCTTCCAAAGATTCTGACTTGTTTATAAGTCAGCTTTATTTTAAATTTCTCTCATTTATGTGGTACTAACAAAATTTGAAAATTTTTGAGTCACCACCTAAAAATTTGAAAATCCACATGTGAGTAGATAAAATTAGTGTACTGGCTAGTATTATGTAAATTTGACACAAGCTGAAGTCATCTGAGAGGAGAAAGCCTCAATTAAGAAAATGCCTCCATTAAGATCAGGATGTAGGGAAGCCTGTAGGGCATTTTCTTAATTAGCAATTGATGTGAGAGGACCCAGCCCATTGTGAGTGGTGCCATACCTGGACCTGTGGTCTTAGTGTCTATAAGAAACTAGGCTGAGCAAGCCATGGGGAGCAAGCCACTAAGCAGCACTCTTCCATGGCTTCAGCATCAGCTCCTGCCTCCAGGTTTCTGCCCTATTTGAGTTCTTTTGATGATGAACAATGATCTGGAAGTGTAAGCCAAATAAACCCTTTCCTCCCCAACTTGCTTTGGTCATGGTGTTTCATCACAGCAACAGTAACCTTAAGACAACTAGTGATCTCTCAAGTCCATTTTCTACTGAAAGTAATTTTGACAGTGGTAATAAATGGTCACAAAATTAAGACAGTATGCCTGGAGTATATATTTAAAGAGCACTACTTTGTTTCATTTATTACCATAGGATACTTTGGTGTCTGGAGTATGTACAATTGGATACAGATAGCTATTCAATGTGATTGAAAACACTTCTGTAAGTAACTGTGGAGGAAGAGCTGACAATTGCCACAACTGCAAAACACATGCACTCATGGGTATTCACAGTGCAGCTCATTACTAGCCTGAAGAAATTCTAGCGCTATGACAACAATGAAGCTCCAATTGCCCATTAGGATGGAAACTTAAAGAATCTAAGAGTGCATCTTACCTGCAAACTTAACAATTCAGTTTTCGTACATGATGCAAGGCCTCTAGATAACACAGAAATTGTTGGCTATGAGAGGATTACACAGAAAGCCATCTTATTGTGAATTACTTGAGCATCAATGGTTATGGGATAACATAATGAGATTCAGAAGGTAGCTGCAAATTCACAGGATGGCATCACAGAAAAAGAATCCTCAACATGATTCTTAATACAATGGTTAGTTACCTCTGTAAGAGGTAAACTAACTTTATCCTGAGTAAGTAAATATCCTGGTGGGAAGAAAACAATTCATTATGTTTATTAGCTTCAATGACTTCAATATCAAACTAAAAATAGCATACTTGCGTTTTAGATTTTTATGACTTTATATACAATTTTAAGATGAAAACAATAATACCTTGGGCAAAGAAAACATAAAATAAATATAAAGTCATCTTAGTACAATATGTTGAAGTCAGGGAATCAAGATTCTAACTGAGTCTAATACCATTTCCTATAATCTTGAGGAATTTAGCTTTCTATAAGCCTTAAATTCTTCTGTAAAAAGGAGAGTATAAAGAGATTGAGAGGAACTAATTCTTAAGTTACATTCTACGATCATATTCCAATATTCCAAAAGAAAGTAGTTGATTGACATGATTTATTTTGATGTCTCAAAAATTGCAACAATTAGAATCATGACAAGATTTCAACTTGTACCTTTTAAATTGCTGGTGCAGTGGTATAATGTATACCAAATGAAATATTTTCATTACATGAAACTTACTTGAAATGCATTGAATCTTTTAACTGTCCACATAATTTTTTGAAACAAGAATATTCTAAATAAAATTACACACAAACATACATACATATCACATTTATACTAGTATTCAGTATCATTATGATATTGAAATAATATATGTTTAACATCAAATCATATTGAATATAGTAATCAGATAAAAGATGTTTCATAATCATAATCATAGCAATGAACTAAAAATCAATATGGTGACACAAATTTATTCCACAAAATGAAATTATGTACCCACTTGCAATTAACTCAGCTCTTAATAGATATATTCCAGCCAATCAATACTCCATTATTCGCCACATATTTAGGCAAGTGCTTGCTATCATAGGAGTATGACTAGTAAATATTAAACATTCAGTAAATTAAAGTCTAAAAGCCACTTTATTTCTAAATATGTCTTGTGTTCCTCAAAAATAAGCAGCATTGAATGTACTGAGTAGGATATATGTAGGACAGATAGCATAATGGTCTGTTAAAAAAATTTACTGAATGTATTCTATAGAAAACAAAGTCACCTTTGAAATACTGCTAACATCCCCAATTCATTATAATGTTTCAATTGCCAAAACATATGAATTTTGAATCATAAACCGTAGTAAATGCAGAAGAAATTATATGATTTTCAAAAACAAAATCCAGCCAAATTCAAGGTAATTTTTCTTTATCCCTGCTATGTCACAGTTTGGCTTTCTAGACACTGGTACCTAAACTAACTACAAAACCCACATGATTTGGTTGCAAGATGTAGAGAAACCAAGCTGGAGCTCATCTAAAAGTCTCCTCCCTGCTGGGTAGCTTTCATACTCCCAGAAGATATTATGCAGACTGCTAGAGAGAAAAGACATCAGTAGTCTTAACCAGCTGTGAAACCTCTGAATTGCAATACCAACCTTCAAGGGAAGGTGTGTCCATCCGCACAATAATACCCTGACTGCTATGGGAGTAAGCAACCACAATCTGATTAGACTGGATGCCTATTTCACAGAAGGGAATCCATGTCTGCTACTGTGAAGTTGGGAAAAAAAGTGTGCTTTAAGGTGGTCATAGGGCCTAGAGTGCACCTATTACCATTATTTTGCTAAATGGCAGTATAGGCATACTTCTGTCTAATTATTTGTTCATACCCATTGATGAATGCTACTCAGATGAATCAGAAAAGCCTCTTTTCAGTGAATGGTAGTAAATACAGAGACTCATGGCTGTTCAACACAATGATGATGGGTGGGTTTCATGGTTCAGTCTTTAATTCCTGAACTCAGGATGCAGACAGAAGAAGATCTCTGTGACTTTGAGTTCAGTCTGATCTACACAGTACACCCCATGCCAGCTAAGACTACATAATGAAATCTTTTCTCAAAAACAAAAAAAGAGTAAGTGATAGCTGAGGGTCTAATACTAAAAAAGACATTTATGCCCCTCTAAGGCACAGGGAATCCTGGGAAAAGGGAAGAAGAATGTAAGGCTCAGAAGACATGGACAAATGTTGTAAAATAGCATATTCTGCAATTGCAATCATGAACTCTCAGTAGCTCTGCTGCTGGCACTGAGCCTGAAAAAACTGGAATTATCAAGAGTCAGCCATAGACTGGGTTTGGACTCAGGGGGCTTTTACTCCCCTTTGGTGAACTAATGGCTACTGACAGATTCTGAAAGTAGAGGGAACATTGTCTCCAGTTCTGCAGCAAAAAATAAGCCCACCAGGTTCCAGCCAATAGTTCCAAATCTAAGGTCAAGCAGATGGACCTGGTGACATCTGTGGGTCACAAAACAAAACAAAAAAGACATGAAAGTGGGAAATAAATTTGTAGAAAATATGAGGAGATAACAACAGTGAGAGAGGACTAAGAGAGAGTGTGGGGAGAATAATCAGAAAGCATTATGTACATACATGAAATTGTCAAAAAACAAAATAGTTAATGAAAATATATTTATTTTGAGATTATAATTTAATTACAAAATTTCTCCCCTCCCTTTCCTCCCTAATTAACAAACAAAAGCCCAAGTACAAGGCAGGAAAATCACCACTCAAGTTGTTGCTCAAGGTAATCTAAGAGACTTCCAAAACAATATAGGCTAATGACGGTGCTCTTGGATACATCCTAGAACTTGAAAATAAGTTCCTATTGCTGAAGACATCACAGGATTTGGACATAGTACATGGAGAAATCAAATTGGTACTAACCTAGAATACTCCTCCCCGTGGGTAAGTGCTCATACTATTAGAAGAGGGTATATAAGCTACCATCAAAAGAAAGTAATCAAAACTCAGACATAGCTATAAAACCTGTAAACAACTACAATGACCAGTCTTGATAAGGTATCTCCATTGGTGCAACAGTGACACTAATATCTTGGAGTTCACTAACACTTGTCTAATTGAATTTAAGGACTGGTCAATAGGAGGGAACTAGCACTATCACACATGGTAAATTGGGCCAACTCCCAGTGGTCAGAGAGGACACAGACCTTAGAGGAGAACCTACTCCTGCCATTTGGCTAAATCAATGTAGCTGGCCAACTATATTCTAAACACCTATCTTTATGCACACAGGGAAGTACAGATCTCACGCCCCATCAAAGAAATTTATACCTGTAGCAGATGGGTGCCTACTACACAGATTCATAACTGGCAAACCATCAGAAAATAAGTGACTATGGGGTACCCACTCCAACTGGCACATCTCCAATACAACCCCTACATCTAAGGCTTAGGGAATATCATGAAAGAAGGGGTAGAAAACAATTTAAGAGAGAGAGAACCAGGACAACTGCTATTAGAGTGTCTTTTAAATATCACAGGGATGCTACATCCATGAAATCTCAACAATAAGAAATACAGTGGTGATACCAGTTGACATGCTAGCATGGATGAAGGGGTGGTTTCTCAACACCTTACTTCTAGATGAAAAGCTACACGCATTTAATTGCTGAGAAGGGAGAATCATTTCTCCGTGAATCAACCCTCTGATAGGATAGACAATCCTGATGGGGATGTCTTTCTGTATACTGTGAATATGTGCTGCTCTGACTGGTTGATAAATAAAATGCTGATTGACCAGTAGCCAGGCAGGAAGTATAGGCAGGATAAGCAGACTCCAGCAGCCACCGAAGGAACAACATGCCAGAAGACTGGTAAAGCCATAGAACATGTGGCAAAACATAGATTAATAAAAATAGGCTGAGTTTAAGTGTAAGAGCTAGTCAGTAATAAGCCTGAGCAAATGACCAAGAAGTTATTAATATAAGCCTCTGAGTAATTATTTTATAAGTGGCTGTGAGACCAGGGGGCCTGGAGGGTCCCTGACAAAACTTTCTCCTACAAAATCCCAAGTGGTAAGCCCTAAATATATGTATAAACAGGTAACATTAGTTGGACTCAGTAAAATACATACAAATGTGTGTGCATATATGTGGTAACACATATTATATATGTATATGTGTGTTTATACATATTTTATAAATATATGCACATGTAACAATAATGATTAGAGTATAATAGGTCATGATTTTAAAATGGAATGGGTGAAAATTGGAAGAGTTGGAGAGGGGAGAGGGATGAGTAGAATGATGTAAATAAGTGTACCAATGTAAGAAATTCTAAAAGAGAATAAAAATTTTAGAAGAACTTCTAGAATACAAAAATCAACATCCATACTCAGTTTTTCGATATACAAAAAAGAAACTTTCTGAGAAAGACATCAGGAAACTATTCAATTCACAATAGATTCAAAAATCTAAATACCAGGGAATAAACCTAATCAAGGAGGTAAAATATCTCTGCAAAAAAACCTTAAGACATTGCAAAAAGAAACTATAAAAAGATACTAGATAGTGGAATGACTTCCAAAGGTTATGGGTTTGCATAATTAATACTTAAAATAGATACCTAATCAAAATAATTTACAGACTCAACAAAATTCCATATACATCCTTCACAGAACCAGAACAAATAAACATAAAATGTTTTTAAATTGCAAAAGACCCTGGACAAAGGTAAAGTAATCTATAAAATATCTCTATGTTAGAGTTATTATAATATGTTTACCCAAGTTATACTACAGAGCATACTGGAAAATACAGCAAATTACTGGAACAAAACAGACATGTAGACCAATGGAACATAATAGAGGACCCAGAAATAAACACACACAATTATAACCACTCAATTTTTCCAAATATGTCAAAAATATACACCGCACTTAGAAACTCTATGGATGAAATCGTGCTGACAAAGCTGAAAGATCTGTCACCATGAAAAAAGTCAATTTGATATGGATCAAAGACCATAATGTCAAATATGAAAATCTGAAACTGCCAGAGGAAAACACTTTAAGATATAGGCATAGGCAAGGAATTTTGAGTAGGAGCCCAAAAGCAGAGGAACTAATGCCAAGAATTGATCAATGGAATTCTGAAATGAGGAAGCTTCTGTGTAGCAAAGGAAACTGAGCAGAGTGAAAAGAAAGGGTTATTTAAATATTAAGGTAAAACTGCCAATCAATAAATGGACTATGTAACTAAAAGTAGAGATCTCAAAGGAAAAAATACAAATGGTCAATGAACATTTAAAGTATTGTTGGAAGTCTTTAGCTATCAAGGAAATAAAAATTAAAAAATAATTTGACAGTTCACCTTTCCCCAATTAGAATGGCTATAATATAGCAAACAGATGACAACAAATACTGGTGAGGATGTGGAGAAAGAGTAATCCATATTCATTTCTAGTTAGAGTGTAAATAAGTATAGATATTATGGAAATAATTATGAAATGTCTCAAAAAGTAAAAGTAGAACTAATATATATTTGCATATCTACATCTGTATCTATATTTTTTTCTGCTATTCAAAATAACAGATAAATGGAATCTGTTTGGATGTCAAACAG
Organism: Neotoma lepida; assembly: GCA_001675575.1. Lineage (NCBI taxonomy): Eukaryota > Metazoa > Chordata > Mammalia > Rodentia > Cricetidae > Neotoma > Neotoma lepida. The sequence goes on along the minus strand of LZPO01087214.1, from coordinate 4,569 downwards.
ATGATGAAAATTTGGTACACATACACAATGTATTTTTATCGAGTCATAAAAATTAAATTATTAAATTTGAAGGAAAATTGATAGATGTGGAAATTATTGTAATATAAAAGATAAATAAAATATATTTTACCTCATATATGGATCCTAGCTTTAATATTTATAGATATGTATATAAGATGGGATCAGTGTGGATATAGGTCACAAAACTAGAAATAGGGCCATGAAAGGAGAAAAGGCATTTTAATGGAGAGTAAATATAATACAGGTGTGATGTGAAAGTGGAAAGGGGAATACTGAGTGTAGAAGAGTAAAAGAGTAAGTGGGAGAAGTTGTAAATGAGGTTAAACAAAAACACAGTTTATATTAAAATGTAATCATGAAGCTTAATACTGTATTACTAAAATGCCAATATATAATGTAAATTGTTATATATTTTATATATGTATCATACATATTTATATACAAATAATGAAAATACATACCCATATTGCCATTTATGTTTCATAGTTTCATTGCAATATTTGACAAAGGAGCATTTAACATTTGTAAGATATTTTATGTGAATTGACCTGCATGTATATGGACTGAAATGTTCTGAGAAGGTTTATGGTAAGTTAAGTTATGCAGCTTGGAATGTCAAGCACATTGAGTGCATTTTATATTTAACAATATTTTCAACTTAATATATTGTCATCACAAATCAAGGAGTCTCTATTTATGGAGTCTCTATTTATAAACACACATGAAAAGAGTCAGTCTCTATTTATAAACACTGAAATCACATGGAAAAGGAACAAACTGGAAATATAGATATGAGTTTATGCTACTATCATTGAGTCTAATTTCCATAGAGAAACAAGAAAGATGTTCAAGTAGGATTCCTATATTGTTTTTATGTGAAGCAGTACTCTTTTGGGAAATCTTAATTTTTATGCCTTCCAAAGATTGAATGACAGTCTATGAGCAACTAATGAAGACTGGGACTGTCATTTTCTTCAGATGTGTAGCATGATATGTTGCCTGTGTCCCAGTAAATTGCCATCAAGTTATGCTAATGAATGCAATTTTAATTAAACTCAATGATTCAAACACTTTAAAGACATCATAGGATGCAGGGAATTGGGGTCAAGAGCTTAGGTGAGAAAGGGCTAAAAGAGAGAAATGAAGGAAAGAAATACTCAAAACTCAATATATACATGTGAAGATTTGAATGAGAATGGTCTCCGTAGGCTTATGGTCACCAGTTGATGGACATGTTTGGGAAGGATTAGGAAGTGTGGCCTTGTTGGAAGAGGACTTTCAATGGGGAGTGGGGGAGGCTTTGAGGTTTCAAAAGCCCCTTTTCTTTCCTCTATGGTTAGGTTGTTCTCTATGCCCCCTGCTTGTAGATGAAATGTCAGCTTTCAGCTATAGTTCCAGTGTCATGCCTGCTGCCATGCTCCCTGCCACAATAGTCATGAACTTACACTCTGAAACTTTAAGCCCCTAATAAATTCATTCTTCTACAAGTTTCCTTGGTCATGATGATTTATCACAACAATATAAAAGTACCTAAGACAATTCATGTATGAACTTGTAAAAAAGAAAAAAATGGATGAGGCATATTATAGTGATTTGCATGAGAATATTTCCCATTAAAAACAAATGTTTGAGTATATTATTGCCAGTTGGGGGCACAGTTTAGGTAGGCTTAGGAGGTGTAAACTTTCTAAAGAAAGTATGTCACTGGATGTGGGCTTTGAGGTTTCAAAAACCTCATGATATTCCAAGTCCTCCCTCTCTGCTTCCTTTTTGTGATGCAAGATGAGAGCTTTCAGCTTGCCTGTCCAATTGCCATGCTTGCCTGATGCCACACTTCCCCACCATTACGGTAATAGATTCTTACCCTCTGGAACATAAGCCCCAAATAAACTCTTATATAAGTTCTCTTGATCATGGTGTTTTATCATGGCAATAAGTAAGTTCAAATAGAAAGTGGTACCAGGGAATAGGCTATTACTGTAAAGGAACTGATCTTGCAGGTTTTTGGAGGTATGTGAAAAGTTTTGTGACTTTGGATTAGAAATGTAATTGAGTGATGTAAGCAGAGTTTAATGGGCCATTCTAATAGGAGCTTGGAAGACAGTAGTGTTGAGAGATATGTGGACTGTGAAAGCCCAGTTCAAAATATTTTAGAGGGAAAAATATTAACAACTGGGCTAGAAACGTTTCTTGTGATACTTGGCAAAGAATGTGGTTGGTTTTTGGCCTTATCTTAAGAACTTGTCAGAGGCTAAATTTAAAGCTATTTTCTTTGGTGAAGAAGATTTCAAGTGAGATTAATACTGACTCTTTCACATAGTTGTTAGTAATCAGTCTTATGTATGTTTACAATGAAAACAAATAAGTAGAACAAACAGAAATAAAATATGTACAGTTTGAAGAGAAAAAGAGCACCAGAAAATTAATGTTGCAGCCAATGCTTGAGCTGAAAGAGACAAGGAGTTTAAGGGGAGTCCTGATCTGCACTGTAATAAACAGAAAGGTGCCCAGGACAAGATGACACACAGCTGTTTCAAACTAGTGAAAAGGAAAGGCCTAAGGACTTATCTGAACCTATAAAACAACAGCCGGCACAAACTGCTTCTAAGGTGGCTCAAGGGGGCTTGCGTCAATCTAAAGTTGGTAGTTTAACTCCACAGTATCATCTCCATGTGGTACTGGTTTTAGAGTCAAGGATATAAGAGTAAGAGGGATAATGTATTTATTCTCCATAGTTTTGTAGAGTCAATGAGGCTAAGCAACATGTGTGCTATGTGAGTCGCTCCATGAATACCTTGAGAAACCATTGCATGAAGCTTTAGAACTAAAGTCTGGATTACATTGGAGACCCCAAGATGTTGGAGATACCAGAACCATAAGATGTATGCCAAGAAGAGCTGCACACAAGGATTCAAACCAGCCCAAGAAAAGAAATATATGTTGCAGAGTATCTAAGTCCTGTGACATCAGACATGGAGTCACATGATTTGGTTTTTTCCCTGCTGGGTTTTGGTCTTGCTTTATCCCTGTATTTCCTTACTATAATGCCATTTCTCACTCTTGGGATAATAATATACTTTTTGTGAAATTGTATGTGAATGCATACAATTTGCTTTTTTTTGTTTTACAGAGGTTACAATTAAGTGATTGTTTTGAGTCTCAGAACACATTTTGGAATTTTAAACACTTTTGACACTTTAAAATGTATATGGACTTTTGAAATTAGACTGCATTCATTTTGCTCTATTATATAGTCGTGAGCCTATGAGGGACAGATAGTGTAATATAGAGGTTTAAATGAGAATATTTCCCATAGTTTCTGGAATTTGAGTACTTGATCCACAATTGGTGAAGCTATTAGGATGTGTTTAGGAAGTGTGGTCATGGAGGAAGCATGTCACTGGGGTCCAGCTTTGATGTTTCTAATGTTGAATCTAGAAATGAGAGTTTAATATTCTGGTAATTTAAAACATAAAATAGATATAAATGTAATTCTCCAAATATTGGCAATAATGTAAGATTGTTCTATAAATGATGAGTGAGCACATAACAACTAACAAGATATCCTGATTCCATAAGCAGGTAACAAGAGGATAATAAATACAGCAAGGAAAATATACAAAAGTGAGCAAAAAAGGAAAGCTTAGAAATAGCCCTGATTTAGAAATTGTCCTGTCAATAACGTTCTAGGAACCATCATGTTGACATAAGATATTAATTTTATTTCAACTGCCTTAACTCTCAAATTACTTGTGATGAAATACAAAATTTTGGATTGGTACTTACTAGCTCTCATAAAACTCTCAACTTCCTAGAAAAAATGCAAACACACCAACCTTCAAAGTTTGTGTACTGCTACATAATCATATCAAAAAACCTTTAGAAAGCAAAGATAAGATAAACAGAATATTAGCCCTTGAGGAGACTTATTGCATGATGAAGACCATTGTCAACTCAAATCAATGGAGACAGCAGATCACAGGAGCCACAAGTGACTGAGCCAAATATTCCTTTTGATCTGTATGAATACAGGAACTCATGGGAGAATGTGAAAAGAATTTCAAGTCAACATGTCATTAAAAGTATTACACTGGCAGATGGCTCATGTTAAAAATTGGCCATGACTCACAAAACTGTAGACATGAACAAATCAAAGTTCCTCCTTTTAAAGAGTTCCAAATTTAAATTAGAAATTTATTGCGGTTTTTTTTTATCTTTGCCCATATTAACAGTACAAATAAAAGGAAGGTTGATTGTTTGTTAATTGAGGTTAAGAAAATACTGTGTCCTACTAATGTCAATGTCTAAAGCATATTAAGTCAAATCATGGAAGTAGTGACAAAGTGTTTCCTTGTATAGTTAGTACTGTTTTTATAATTTTATCAAAAAACAATCTTGGGACAGCTCTCATTGGATCAAGAGGTGAGTGTCTCCTCCCCACGTAGAGAGTCCTGCCTCTAAGACCCAGGTCCTGGGACATAATCAGTCCCAGGAAATTCCAACCCTCTCGGTAAGGCCCCAGTTGCCAGCCAGCAGGGAAAATTCCTG
>LZPO01087213.1:330957-342609 GCA_001675575.1 Neotoma lepida | reverse complement strand
TATTGCTTATGATCCCATCCCCACCTGTCCTCAGTCCACTCACAAAATCTCTTCTATTTCCTCTTCCCAGGGAGATCTGGGTGTCCCCCATGAACTCTCCGTGTTACCTAGTCTCTCTGGGTCTGTGGATTGTAACATAGTTATCCTTTATTTTACAGCTAATATTTTTGACGACATTTTAAAAAACATTTTTCCATTCATATTTTCTTATAGCAGAATTAATGTAGTAAGGAAAAAGATTACTCAATAAAGAAAGATACTGTGCTTTCTAGTTTTTATATCAACCAGACACAAGCTAGAGTCATCTGAGAGGAGGGAACCTCTGTTGAGAAAATGCNTCCATAAGATCAGGTTATAGGTAAGCCTATAGGGCATTTTCTTAATTAACAATTGATGTGAAGGGGCCCAGCCCATTCTGGGTGGTACCATTCCTGGGTTGGTGGTCCTGGGTTCTATAAGAAAATAGGCTAAGCAAGCCATGAGGAGCAAGCCAGTAAGCAGCACTCTTCCATAGCCTCTGCATCAGCCCCTAGGTTCTCCTCTTGTTCCTGCCCTAATTTCCCTCAGTGATAGAAGCACAGAAGCAAATAAACCCTTTCTTCCCCAAGCTGCTCTAGGTCACAGTGTTTATTCACAGCAATCAAAATCTAACTAAGACACACAAGGAAGATAGTTCTTTATCAATTATATAAGCTTTAATTTCTTCCCCAGATTTGTGTTTGCCCTTTCTTTTTAAATTCTGAGTATTATTCTATGTATATATGTATTAGTGACAGTTCTATTGCTGTGAAGAGACATCATGACCAAGGAAACTTATAAAGAAAAGCATTTATGTGGGTGCTTGGTTACAATTTCAAAAGGTTAGCCCATTTCCATCATGGTGGGGAGCACGGCAACAGGCAAGCAGGCATGGTGCTGGAGCAGTAACTGAGAGGTCACATCTAATCTTCAAGTTGCAGTCAGAAGGAAGTAGGGAGACCAGGCCTAGAGTTGGCTTTTGAAATCTCAAAGCCCACCCCCAGTGACACACCTCCTCCAACAAGGTCACACCTCCTCCAACAAGGCCATGCTGTGGGATGTCTTTCTGTATGCTGTGAATATGTGTGACTTCCATTGGATAATAAATAAAGCTGTTTTGGCCTATGGCAAGAAAGCTTACAGCCAGGTGGGAAATCCAAGCAGAGATACAAGAGACGGGCAGAGTTGGGGAAGATGTTAGCCGCCACACAAGAAGCAACAAGATGCCAGCGGACTGGTAACTCCACAGCCGCATGGCGACATATAGGTTAATAGGAATGAGTTAATTTAAGATGAAAGAGCTAGCTATCGAGAAGCTGAAGCCATAGGCCATTGTGATTAATATAAGCCTCTGAGTGATTATTTTATGTGTTTTTGGGACCCGGGTGGGAGAGATTCGTCCAGACTGCTGGGCAAGACAGGGCTGGAGAAATTTCAGTCTACAAGGCCACACCTCCTCTAATAAGGCCGCACATCCTCCAACAAGGCTACACCTCCTAATCCTTCCCAAAATGTCCCACTAATGAGGGACCAAACATTCAAATAGATGAGCCTGTGGGGGCATTCTCACTCAAACCATCATAATACNCATCTACCATCATGTAGTAGAATTTATCTATTTGTCTGTGCAGTTTCTTAGAAGAGTTTTCCCCATTCTGATGTCAGAAAGTCCTTATTTTACATACTATTTTATTATTTCAAATTTTATATTTACATATATAATTGATATGAAACTTGATCCATTTGTTTCAGCGATCTAGTATCAACAATATTACTGATTTAATATCCAAATACAAATCTCGTCTGAGTGTGTGCCACCAGGCTTTAATTACTAATGTTTCAATATCTGGTATAAGTGGTTCCTCCCTACCACTCGTTTTTGCTCTTGCTTTTCCTAACAATTTTCTTTCCAAGACTATGCTTGCTTGATTTTCCATGTGAACTTCAGACCCAGTTGACATGTTTCCTACTGGATCAGTGGGCATGTTAGCTACACACCTGTAACCTCAGCATTTGGATAGCTGAGGCAGGAGGATTTCTGCAATTTTGAGGGCAGCCTGATCTACATAACAAGTTCCAGGCTAGTCAAAGCTATGTAGCAGGACTATTTCTAAAATACAAACAAATTTAAAAGAAAGATATCTGGATTAATTTAGAGAGACGTGGCATCTTTATGATGTTTAGTCTTTACCANCTTAGAAACTCAGACACAGGAGGTCTTTTTATTTATTTATTTTTTAATGTCCCCCTTTTTTGTGTAGTTTAAAATACCATCTGTGATGGTTTATTTTGATTGTCCACTTGGAAGGATCTACAATCACCTTTGAGACAAATCTTTGGGCATGTCTATGAAGGGTTTTATATATTACATTAATTGAGATGCGTAGATGCAGCCTAAATGGGACAGGCATCATTCCCTGGGCCAGGTCCCTGATTGCATAAAAGAGAGAACGCTAGCCAAGCGTGAGCATTCACTGCTCTCTGCTTCCTGACTGTAGATGCAGCAAAACTAACTGTCTCATGGCTCTGCTGACATGCCTTTCTCCCCATGACAGACTTCTGCTTGAACCATAAGCCCAAATAAACTCTTCCATCCTTAAACTGCTTTGCTCAGGTAGTTTGTCAGGAAACAGGAGACGTAACTAATATAGCATTTTCAATGTTTTCACATGAGCCAACCACTGCCCAATCTCTCCCTAGTCCCTCAGAGGCAACCCTGAGAGAGATTTAAAGACAAGGGGGAAATCGAAAGCAGGCTCCCTAAGATGGCAACTTCTTGTTCCCAGAAGATGTCATGAACAGAGATAGCAGGAACGCACTGGGAGNGGGGGGATGGTGTCTAAACGGGGCCGATAGGGAAGAAGAAGAACCCAGATGCCCTATAAAACACCCAACCTAGAATCTGTTTAGCAGACTCCCAGCTCTAGGGCCCCTCCCACTCCTAAGGGGGCTGTTACCTGCTTCAGTAAGCTGTTGTTTTTNCTTACCCAGGCATCTAGGTCTTGCCTTCCCTTGACCTTCAGTTCTTTGTCTGTCCCACACTAGCACCCCATTGCGGTACCCATTTGTTGTATGGACATTCTTTTCTCAATAATTCAACATAAACACAAATTTTAGGATAATTAATTCTATGAAAATGTAGAAAGTGTATTACTATCCCTCTTCATTTTCTTGTGTCCTGAACATGTTAAAGTGTAAAGTAGGAAAATAATATCTCTGGTGACCCTGAGAACCTGGATACCATTTCCTAGAATGCTGGGCCTTTGGCAGACACAGGTTATTTGGAGACATTTCGTGTGTTTCATCATTACAAATGTGTTCTCTCTCATCGCATCTACCTTGTGTTGCTTGTGCACACGTAAGTGGATTTATAGGGTCATGACTCAAAGGGAGGAAGAAAGTCTGTTCCTTTCCTGTGTCAATCAAAACCCCACAATGAAATTAATCTATGGGCAGCAAGCATGAGGAAGCATACCTTTAATCCCAGTGTTTACTTGTCAGGTAGAGGCAGNCAGATCTTTGTGAGTCTGAGGCCAGCATGGACTACACAGTGAGACTCTGTCTCAAAAAAACAAACAAACAAACAAAAACCAAGGGCTACATCCATTAACCCTAGGTCAGGTCGTGCACATGCCTCCCCTTCCCCCGATTAAATGAAATAGAACATTCTACAGACTGGTTTTGGATTGTTCTTACAACAGTGTGTAAACCCTTTTTAAAGTTCACTTTGGCTTGTAACAACTGTAGCAGCCCTGTTAAAACCAGCAAGGAGATAGGGAGAAAGGGAGAGCCTCAGAGGTGAAGCATGAGTAACTTTGAACTGCTCCTCCGTTTCACACTGCCACTCAGGATGTAGACAGCNTTGCCCTTAAAACAAAACAAAATGGCAATACATAGTTCCCACTTCATTTCTGAGATTATCATGTAATTATGTCATTTCTCCCTTCCCTTTCCTTCCTCCAAACCCTTTCATATGCCCCTCCCTGATTTCTTTCTTATTCATGGCCTCTCTTTTCATTAATTGTTGTTACATGCATATATGTGTATACATGTATATTCCTAACTACAACCTGCACAGTCCATATAACATTCCTTGTATGCATGTGTCCTCAGAGCTAGCCATTGGTATTGGATAACCTAGGGGTGTGCTCTTCCCTGGGGAAGACTATTTCTCCGGCTTGTAACATGAATTGCTACATGGTCTTATTTATAAAAAACTCAGAACCAGATATTGGGGTAAAAGCTGAAAGATCAAAGAAACAGAACAAGCCAGCCACGTTCTTACCTCTACGAAATTCTCAGCCTCAAGAAAGAGACTTCCCGTTTACTCACGCCTTATATACCTTTCTGAGCCCTGCCATCTTACTTCCTGCCTAGTGCTGGGATTAAAGGCATGTGCCATCACGCCTGGATGTGTTCTCGCTGTGGCCTTGAACTCACAGAGATCAGGATGGATCTCTGCCTCCCGAATGCTAGGATTAAAGGTGTGTGCTACCACTGCCTGACCTCTGTGTTTAACATAGTCGCTGGCTTTGTCCTCTGATCCCCAGGCAAGCTTTATTGGGGTGCACATTATATCACCACACCTGCTCTCAGTATTCCTTCGTGCCGTAATTCTTTGTGTAGGGTTGAGGTCATCCGGTCTTTGCCCCCTCCATTTTCACCTGTCTGTTGAAAACTACTCATCCAAATGGAAAATTTCTTGTGTAAGATGAAATGAAAGGAGGAGACACGTGACGAAGTGAGTCAANGCAGCCTGAGAAGTGNAATGGGTGTTGAAGAGATGAAGCTGGAGACGAAGCTGGAGAGTCTGAGAAACCAGAGAAAACCAGGAAGTAAGGATAGCATTGCTCTTCCTAAACCGAGAGTCATCGCTGCAGCCCTGGCCAGGTGTCCTCAGTCCACGTGCAGAGTAAAGGGACCAATGTCACCTTGACTCTCGTTTCTCTCAAAGGTGGCAAGGAATTCTTTAATTACAGGCACAGGATATCCAGTCTGGAAGAATTTTTTTTTTTTGGTTTGGTGTTTTTCGAGACAGGGTTTCTCTGTGTAGCTTTGGAGCCTGTCCTGGATCTCGCTCTGTAGACCAGGCTGGCCTCAAACCCACAGAGATCCGCCTGGCTCTGCCTCCCGAGTGCTGGGATTAAAGGCGTGCGCCACCACCGCCCGGCCAATCTGGAAGAATTTAAAGAAAAGAGAACTTGGAGCTAGGCGTGGCCGCTGGGAGGATCGTTAGGATTTCAAGGTCATCCTCAGCTACAAATCAGTTCCAGACCCCACCTCAAAAAAACTTAAAAAAAAAAAAAGACCACTTTTATACTTGGTGCTGTGTTTAAATGGCATCAGAAAACAATCAAGTCCTTAATAGTCAACACTTCAGATGTGTATATCCTTTGACCCCTGTCTCTTATACACATCTAGAATGGCATCAGAAAACAATCAAGTCCTTAATAGTCAACACTTCAGATGTGTATATCCTTTGACCCAGACATTCTAAGAGTGTAGCCAATGGGAAATACACATTCAGGAACTTTGTACAGAAATATTTGCTGTAACATTATTGATACTGGTGTATGATTAGAGGCATGCTCAGTATCTAGGAGTAGGGGAACTATTAGATACAGTTCAGAGTACTCATACAGCAGAACACTACAACCTCCATCAAGGAANGACACAGGACTTCGTGGAATTGTGGGTGTTATGGGTGAAAACAGCATGATGTAGAACATTATTCATAAATTCATATTTGGTTTATTTTTCCAGAATGAGATTAAAGTATTTTGAACTAAATACACTTGATTTCGTAATCATCAATTACACAGTTAATTTTCATCAAAGTGGTTATGCCTGCGTGTTTGCCCTACCCTGGCTCTTGCGGGACCTGCTGGGACATTACTTGAACATCCCTCTCCAATCTTCATTTAAACAGCCTGCTGTGTTGGACTTGATGACTTTGATGGCATAAGATCCTCTCTTTTCATGGTTTGCTTCAATTTGGAAAAANGGAAGCCCCACAGTGACAAAATGGTTATAACTACACTTAGCGATATTTTTATCCCCCAAAATCGCCAAGTGGCAATGTGCTAAGCTGCATCCAGCTCAAAAGGCAAATTTCAAAGAACATTAAGAAGAGAAGCCAGTGGCAGTAATGTTCCCAGTGCCCCAGAGACTCAGACACTCTCAACAGTGTCCTTGTCATCAGCCTGGCTTCCAGACAGCTCCATCCCACACATCTGCCATTAGAGATCCACCCAATAGTTCCCCGCCCCCCCCCACACGCACCTATCTTGTTCATAGACTATAACTTCATAGGAGTGGGGACCACATCTGTCAATCACAGTCTTTGGCAAATACTAAGTGCTCAACTAATTTTTTGGGTGAATGTGTGTGAGATCATACTTGAGGACTAGGGATTAGAAGATGTGCTANTTGAGTCTTTATTCTTTTTCAATGACCTTGTTCTAACCTAAATTTTAAAAAAAAATCATGGATTAGGCAGCCACCATCTAAAAGNATGACTGACAAGCCTATGGCAAGCATGCTACTGCCCAATGGAAGATGTGTTTTCAGGGAAGTCACTCTTTCCACTAAGGAAACTGAGTACAAAGGCCCCAGTACCACCACCTGAGAAGTCTGACAGGGAGTGATCAAATTACNGAGATGTTGAAGAAAAATGGCAGGGTCATAAATAAGAAAAGAAAGGCCGTCCAGGACATAGTAAGTAGCTAGCAGTAACCAGTTACCAAAATCATATTGAAAGTTGCAACTGCTTATAAACACCAACAATAGAGGCTGCTTTTAAAAGAAACTTTGAGCAAGTAAAAATAAATTGTTTCTAAATGTTTTTGAAAGCAGTTTCTACCATAATTTTCTATATTTGTTCCTTATTTTCTTTTATATGCTATTTATCATGACTTGAAGTTGTTCTAATTATTTGTCTGCCTACATTTTTTTCTTTCTCTCTAAACTCCATAGAAGTAGGGACCATATTTGTCAATCACACTCTCTGTCAAATAATTGGTACTCAGTTAATTTGTTGGATGAATGTGTAGATGGATTAAAAGCATTATAAGGATCCACTTATGATCTCAGACCAGCTAAGTGTGAAACAGAAATAGAATGGAAACTCATTAGAGAGCAAAAAGCCCTGCAGGCCGTAGAAGAAATTTATGCCAGAAAGGCTAGAGCATGCTAATGCCTTTTAATGGTTNCTTCGTAAAGAAAAATTGCAAATTAATATCTTAATTTGCCTGCTTAAATCAATCCCTCAAATCTATAAAATGGTATGAACAAATACATACACAGGTCATGGAAGTTCTGTAGCCTATAAGGTAGGTTGAGTGTTTGCAAAGAGTACAGGTTGCTGGGAAGACTAGTCTCACTGTGAATTCTTGCTCGGGGGAGCATGTGTGGTCCTGAGTCAAATAAACCAGGCACAAACAATTAGCTGAGGCTGAAGAACTAGTATAATGTATATCATGTAGGAGTTGTTCGTTTGGGTGGTATATGCTTTAAGCAAGTCCTCACTGGAGACACATGTGCTTTGGGTGAGGTGGTGTGGAGTCTGCAATTTGCTTTAGAATAATCAGGGTCCAGGCTGGCTAGCATAACAAGTAAAACAAGGCTGACGGTGAGCTGATGGCCCCTGGAACTAAGATTGGTTATGTGGTCTCTCACTAGTGTTTCTTCTCTAGTGTTGTGTAGTTAAAGTTTGTATAATCAAAAGCTAAAAACGAAAACAAGCCAGTATGTATATCTAGGTTAGGATATCAGTACNTAAATGATGGGGTATGTTTCTAAACTTCTCTCTGCTCTGCTTCATCTGGGATAATAATTCTCACCTTACACATTGCCGTAAGGATTAATGAAATGCAGATGTGTGACTTAGAACAGTGATTGGCATACAATGAGAGCTTGTGAGTATTATCAGAAAGGGAGACACATGGGTAAAAGTCTGGACACATCTTGGTCAAAACATTCGTTCAGGTGAAGGAATTATATGTGATATTAATGTTCTTTTTTTTTACTCAATTTTCTAATATTTAAAAATGTGAATGTGTATTGCTTGTAATAAAAGTTAAGCTGAATATTGCCTCAAGTCCTTTTACAAAGTGCAACCATCTAGCTAGTGAACATTTGGTAACCAGGAAATAAATTATTAAGGGAGGGCTAACAAGAGTCAAGGGAAGAACAAATCACAGAAGGTGGTGTGGCCAGGGACAGAGGAGACAAGGCTGGGAGATGAGGTCAAGCCCTNCGGGGACTGCTGGCCCTGCACAGATATCCTATCAGTTTGCTGGTTTTCTTCCCACTGCTGATGTCAGTCCTTACCTGAGCTCTTTACAGATGTCTTCTTGAAGCAAGTACTTTTTCTGACAGTTTTACCTGTCGTAGTCCAAAGGCAAATCCCAAACCCACATCCCCAGTCTTCAACATCTATCTGTGCTTTCTCCCAGCTGCCTGGAGAGTGTATTTAACTTGGCACACCCACTGCTACCTGAAGTCTTAGTTTATCNACAGTGGTATGCATCCTTTTTCTCCCACACAGTAGCTCTTCCCATCCCTNGGCCTCCATTCTCCAGCCTAAAATCCTCATGTCTCCACCCTAAAAATCAGTTCTATTAAGCAATATCTACACTATAATCTCTCAGGTGGCAGGCAAATATGAGTTCCATCAAAGAACATTCCAAGCAGGAAGCCTGGCGTCAGCATTTGACCCCAAATGCTCTTTAACTGAACTTGTATTCACCCTTCAATGCCCAATCTTTGTGACATTTTTTTCCAACTCCTTTTTCTGAGGCCTTNGCTTATAAGCCATTGCCTTTTATAATAGCTACTTGGTAGGGAAGAGACTGCTAACTCTCCTTCAGTATTTACTGTCCTTTCCCCTACAATAATAGAATCTCTAAATATCAGCCCAAGAAGTGATATCCCAGAATAAAGACTACATTTCCCAGTCTCTCTTACATTGCTTGTGACTATGTGAACAAATTCATCCAATAGGACATAGATGTCTAGGGAAGAGTTTGAGGGGAGGGGTTATGAGCAGCTCTTCCTTCTGTCCATCCTGCTGGTTTGAGCAGAGTTACAGCAGTAAGCCANGTAGGTTCAAGCAGATGAGGTCAGCTGGTNCCCAGAGAGGAAAGGATGCTNCGGCAAACCTGGTGCTTCCCTCTTGTTTGTTAAGTAAAGATAACAAAATGTTTGATTTAGGCTACCCTTGTTCTGTGTCTCTGTAATACACAGCTAACCCATTTCTTAAACTATGTACTTGCCTACCTCTGATCCACACTTCAAGTCTGCATTATTATTGAAGGGGTTACACGTGCAAGTAGAGTTTCTGAATGATAAGATNAAGAACATGAAGCATGTGCTACAATTCAAGATATAATATCACAAGACTGTCAAAAACCCTCAAAGCTTATCTGTGGTTCTCAACCTTCCTAATGCTGCAACCCTTTAATACAGTAGTGTTGTGGTGACTCCCAAACATAAAATTATTTTTGTTGCTACTTCATAACTGTAATTTTGCTACTGTTATGAATCATAATGTAGATATCTAATATACATAATATCTGATATGTGACCCCTGTCAAGAACCACTGGCTTAGATTCTTGAAACTATATGATCAAAATAGGATAAATTCAAAGAAAACTACAATTATCAAATCAAAATAAAACTGATGAAAANCCAAAGAGAAGATCTTGATGGCAAAAAAAANGAAAGGAAAAAAACTTACTTATTTGCCTAGTGCTTGGAAATAGAGCAACCCCAAAAGAAATATTTCTTAAGTAAGCAAACAATGGTTCGTCTGAAGCTTGATGGAGTAAGACTGCTTTGTTGCCCAGCCTGCTGTGGCAGACAGTGCTGAAATGGGCACCAGGAGGCCTGAGTTCTAAATCCAGCCTGTCTTAATTAGCAGTAAAATTAGACTACTGACTTCTCCACTTCTCCACTTCTCCACTGTGTCCTTGCTGCAAAATGAAGGTGCCAGACTTTGCCCTCAATGATGGCAGAGTGGTTTATTGAAGACCAACCTCACAGACACCTGAAATGGCTAGACCAGATTACAAAGCCATCAAAAAACACTAAGTTAAAAGGCAGTAGAGAGATGCATGTAGCTAACACCGAGGAGATAAAGTCTCAGAGAGAAGGGAGCATGCCGATGCACACTGGGTNTTCTNTGGGCACCTTCCTCCACAATACAGTTGCTGATTTGAGTAGACAGGAAGCCAAGGAGAACATGGTACCAACAGTCGAGCAGCTAAACTTGGCTTTTGGCAACTTCACAGGTGCTGAGGGAAAGAATAGTAGGTGTGTGTGTGTTCTTAAGTATTTTCCTTGCCCTGGAAGCAATATTTTATGTACAATCTAAGAAGCTTAGGGTGGGCATTGGTAACCTCTGAGATAATCCCTAAAAGAAAAGTAAAATAATGTATAATTAACCAGCTGGNAGAGAAGGAATGAAAAAAAAACCACTTGATTTATCCATAATCCATAGAAACAATATAGATTTGTGGTTACCAGGGGCAGGGAAGAGGAGAGTAGGAAGCAACTGCCCAAAGGGAATTGGGGTTATGTGGCCTGTGTGTGTGATACCAGCATTCCAAAGACTGAGGCAGGAAGGCTGAGTTTGAGGCCAGCCTGGGCTACATAGTGAGGCTTTATCTTAAAACACAAGGGCTGAGGATGTAGCTTAGTTGTAGAGTGCTTACTTAGTCTGTGCAAGACCCTTTGTTCCATTTTCAGTACACAAAAAAGGGCTGGATATGAGATCTCCTTGTGGGATATGAAAATGGCTTGCAACTAGACAGANGTATTGGTCATACAATATAGAGAAGGTACCAAACGCCACTGGGTGATTCATTTGTAAATGGTTCAATTTATGTTATGTAAATTTCACTTCAATGAAGATTAAAATATAAAAATAATATTAGAGTTATCCAAAAACAAGCAAGAAGAGAAAGGGGGAGAAGATGGCAGNGGCCCTGGAGCTAAGACCGCTGTAAAGTCTCTGGGACTGAGGCCGGGGAGCAAGTCGAGAGCTCAGAGCAAGCTACGGATTCCAGTTCTACAAACAAACAATGGTCCAAGTCTAAGGGTGTTGACTACCATGGCAACCCATCCAATGAAGCAAACCAATAAAGAACCCTTGCGGGGCGGGGGGGCACCACAGAAGGAAAGACAGCAATTCAGCAGCAGTTAGAGTACAGGGTCACCTACTAGACGGACACTCCAGTAAAGACAAGCCCCACACTCTGCCGAGGGATCTTAATTCCTATCTTGAAGATAAAGTCTACCTTGCAGGATGTCACTTTACCTTGGCGGATATCCTACTGTACTNCAGGCTCTATCACTGTATAGCTGGCCTGACAGTTCAAGAAAAAGAGAGCTATCTTAATGTGTCTCACTGGTTTTCTCACATCCAGCCTTACCCAGACACCAGGCAACATCTGTCTAGTGTTGTCTTCATCAAGAACAGACTGGATGCCAACTCCCATCAGAAGCCCCTGCTGTGCAGCAGCAGGATTAGAAGCATAATGGAAAATGTATTTTGGACCACGGCACTGACGTAAATGAATATGATGTCATTGTTTCTTTAGTAATGTTGGTAGAATTTTTAAAGTGTAAAC
>LZPO01087213.1:307452-329952 GCA_001675575.1 Neotoma lepida | reverse complement strand
CCTTCTCAAATCTTTCTATTCTAAAATTGGAATTCATGAAGACATAAAACAAGTCACAACACAATTCAAAGGGCTAAAGTCATGTCACAAATATGCTCTGACCATCGTAGAATGGAGCTAGAACCAATTTTAAAAGAAGGCAAGTTCCCGGATCTGTGGCATGCTGTGGTGATTACAGCTGGTAGCACTGTATTGCGTTCTTGAATGTCNTTAAAGGAGACTTTGCTTTTCCATCTTTAACATCATTAGAGAAATGCAAGTCAAACCCGCCCTGAGATCACNCTTCACAGTTGTGCAGTCAGGTCATCCANATCTGTGCGTTCATTAACCTCTGATTTGAAAGACTTTTTNAAAAGTGTCTATGTGAACACGTNAAGGCCTTTTTAGTCATTGTTTTCTAAATAATGCTATTTCCACAGCATTTTTACATTGTGTTAGGTAACNGGGAGATGACTTACTTACGGGAGGATGAGCAAAGGTCCTCACAAACGGACACCAGTGTGCAAGGAATGTGAAAACTTCCAGATTTATTGTATCTGGCAGGTCCTGGAGCCAATGCCCNACAGGTAACGAGGGAAGGCTATCCTCTGAAACATCATAGCGAGAACAGTGNGATGNGGAACACTTGTGCATTGCTAGTGGGAATGTTACCATGTGTCTACTGTGGCAATAGCTCAGTGATTTCTCAAAAAGCTAAACATAGAACAAGGACGTGTGACCCAGCAATGTTACTTTTAGGTGTAAACTCAAAAGGANTTCAAAGTANAGGTGCGACAGATATATTTACACCAATGTTCACTGCAGCTTAATTCAGAATGGGTGCTAGTCAATTCTGATCNTTGTGACAAACTATCTGAACAAACCAGCTCNGTTCAGGGACTGTTTNCTTGATCTCACGTTTCAGCCCTGATAGAATCCATTGTTCTAACTATGAGGTGAGGCGGAATGTCATGGCAGTGGGATGGCATGTCAGAGGAGGCTGCTCCCCTCACAGGGCTTGGAAACAGAAAGGCAGACATAGGAAGGAATCAGGGACAAGATGTACCCTTCACAAACACACCCCCAGGGATTCACTANCTCTAATCAGGCTCCACCCTCTATAGTTTCCACTTCAAATATCCACTCAATAACAAACCCCTCAAAAGACTAATCCATGGATCAGGTCAGGACATTCATGAGCCAATCACGTTGCACTGGGGATCAAGCCTTCAACACATGAGCCTTGGCAGAGATATTTCACATTAACCCACAATAACCAAAAGGTGGACTGACTTGAGTTCAATAGATGAACAAGTAAGAAAAAATGTAACATGTATTACACAACGAAATATATTTATTTATTATTATTTTATAGGTGTTTTGCCTGTGTGTATGTCTGTGCATATTTGTGTGCCTGGTGCCCACAGAGGCCAGAAGAGGGCACTGTAGTTCCTGGGACTGGAGCTGCAAATGGTTGTGAGCACCCATGTAGGTGCTGGGAATCAAACCTGGAAGGGGTTCTCTGGAAGAGTAGCCAGTGAGCTATCTCTCCGGGCTCTTATACAATTAAATACTATTTAACCACGAAAAAATAATTGTAATACTTGTTATTACATTAGTCAAAACTGAAACATTACATGAAGTGAAATATGACAAACATCAACAGACAGACAATCATATGATTCCATCTATATGGAACAGACAATTTCATGGAGACAGAAGGTCGACTACAAAGTTGATGTAACAGAGGTAAAGAGCAAAGGGGAAGCCAGGCAGTGGTGGCCCACACCTTTAATCCCAGCATTCAGGAGGCGGAGACAGGTGGATCTCTGTGAGTTCGAGGCCAGCCTAGGCTACCGAGTGAGTTCCAGGAAAGGCGCCAAAGCTACACAGAGAAACTCTGCCTCGAAAAAAAAAAAGAGCAAAGGGGAATTCCTATTTACAGTTTCTATAACAGAGTCTCTGCTGGGATGATGGAAAGTTTGAAAATATACAACAATATGATGAAAGACAACAATGTGAATATTAATATATATATACATACATATGTATATATATGTAACTACAATTTACANAGTNATATAATACAGCAAACTATTGAATTTTATGNTTTAAGGTNGTTATTTGTACAGTGTGTATTATACCTTAGTCTGTTTTTAAAAAGATAAACTTCCCGACTATNTAGAAATTAAGCAATGCTCTCTAAAATGAGGAGTCTGAAACAGATGCTCTCTAGGATCCCATCAAAGTCTGATAGTTCCAGGGTCTGGGACCANGTCTCACTGTGGCCACATCCTCCCCATGTCCTCTCCATGCTGGGCAGTGTGGGCTTTACAGCAATAGTTTCCTTGCTCCTTCCGAGGTTAGTGGGGTTTCAGCCTTTGTCTCATTTTAAGAGAGAAATCCCCTGGACAAGTTCACACTGCTTTTCTTCCATTCATCACCCCCAGCCATCTGAGGGTGCATTTATTCCCTAAGAACCACTTTTTCCCAGTCTGGGGCTGTCACATTACCTGGCAGACAGCCACAGAAGTCCAGATTCCTGGAGGCTCTGTAAGCCCCATGGCACAGGCCTCTCCATTTCTTTTTCTTTTTTTATAGTGTGTGTGTGTGTGTGTGTGTGTGTGTGTGTATTTGTATAAGTGTGTGGTGTGGTGAGTTGAGTGTTTATATGTATGTGTGTTTTTGTGTGTTTGTATGTGTGGTGTGTGTATGTGTTTATGTGTGTTGGTATGTGTGGTGTGTATATGTGTTTATATATGTTTGTATGTGGTGTGTGTGTGTTTGTATGTGTGTTTATGTATGTGCTTGTAAGTGTGGAGTGTGTGTATGTGTTTGTATATGTGGTGTGTGTGTTTGTGTATATTGTATGTGTGTGTGCTTGTATGTGTGGTGTATGTGTGTGTTTGTATGTGTGTGGGGGTGTGTGTGTTATGTGTGTGGTATGTGGTGTATGGTGTGTGTTATGTGTGTGGTATGTGGTGTATGGTGTGTGTGTGTGGTGTATGCAGACATGTGTAGATGCTCTGGCCTGTGTGTGTGAAGGCAGAGGAAGATTTCAGGTATCCTTTCTCTATCACTCCCTTTTTACTCTCTTAGACAGGTCTGGCAATGAACCTGGAATAGGCTAGAAGTCAGAAGNCCTCCAGTGACCTTCTGCCCCCCATTCCCAGTCTGGTGTATANGAACACCTGCAACCAAGCCCAGAATTTTAGGTGGATGCTGGTAATTCAAACTCATCTCCTTGTGTCTCGGCAGCAAGCACTCTTACCACTGAGACACTCCCCANNCCCCAGTTTTCAACTGGGAGGCTTCCCACAGGACATGCAGTAGCAGTGACCTGGGAAGTGATTTCTGGATGGTGTACAGACATCTGTAATGAAGGCCCAGGTGACTGAGACCAGCAGACGCAGGCTATCATTCTGTTTGAACTCTCCTCACTAGGGCATGTGTGGCTCTTTTGTTTAGGACTTGCAGGTAATTAAAACAAATCACATACTACCGACACNCCTTGATGAAGGGGTAAGTCTGGCATTGACAGGTCCCAGGACGATGGAAGCTTTCTGTAGTTACCATGTCTAGNCTTGTCACTTACATATGTACTGGGAAAAACCAACTACTCCTTTTTCTATAGTAAACATGATAGGTACAGTTTAACAGGTACCTAAAACTCATGTTTTCAATATATATTTATTAAGGTCACTCCACAGACACTGTGGTGACAAGGAGGAANGTGAATGATTCATATCTAGAAGAGTCATGCCTCCAGGTTCTGAGAACCATGACTCTATTGGTATCGTTTGTGGCTAGTCTGTGGCTGGGTCTGAGGGCTGCCATCAGAGCCTGAATTATGAGCAATGCAGGAACATGGAAGGCTTACCACCACCACTACTACCTAGGACTCCTTCAAGATCCTATCAAAGCAGCACAGATACAGAGACTTATCTATGCACCTAAGGACAAGATGCAAAGCTACCACTCCCCACAAACTTGTGCAATGGTGTCGTGTCAGAGTCTCCTAGTTCCAGATGGTGTGCTGAAGCCTGCTGGGGACTTGTTCGTCATCCTCGAGCAGAGCTATCTTTTCNTTCACAAATGTCACAAAATGAGCACAAGATTCAAGATCCTGTGGAAGAATGGGGAGGGGTGCTGGACTTAGAGTGAATTCAGNTACACATCCGGGCAAGCAAAAAGGNTGCCAAGCCTCCCCTGGGTCTTCTGGGACAGCTCCAGACTCCCTTGATGGCACTTTTGAGGGATGGTGGCACTCAGGCCACCAAGCTCATNCAGCTGCTCTTCGATAATTCACTGGAACCTCCTTCTTTAGATCCTCCAGAACTCTGTGGTTCCGAGTTCTAAACTCAGGCTTGCATGAGTCAGGGTCAGGCTGACATCCTTGGCTCTGGAGCCNTGCCACCNTCTAAGCCATACAAAACTGACACAAAGTCCTGCTACCCAGATGAGGCAGCTGAGGGCAAGGTCATGGGCTTCACAGAATGNTTGTCAAAGAGGTTGTTCAGCTGATTCCTGAAGCTTNTTGAAGAGGCAGGAGCAGAGGCTGAGCTCAGTTCTGGGCATTGTCCATGTGACAATTATTATTGGCTTCCTGATAACCAAAGATGGAGAGCACATACCACTGGGATCTATGGAGGAGCCATAAACACCCAATTCCTCCTCAAGTTAGGCTAAGTGCCCCCTAGAGACCAGGCTACACAGAAGTCGAGAAAGGCCTTTCTACCTAGCAGGTCTCTTTGGTCCCTGTGGAACCCCTCAGTACCACTCCCTACCTGACAAGAGCCTAGCATTACTTCTCAATACTAGCCTCATCGCCAGCACCCTAGTTTCAGCATAAAAGATGAGCAACAGTAATGGGGAAAAAAAGCAGATGGGCACCCCATTTTATGAGATACCCTTGGACACAGGCAAAGGAGAAAGNCATTAGTATTTACTACATACTTGATATGTATTTTCACTCAAGTCAGTGAAGTGAATGAGTTTTCTAAATTATAGAAAGCCAAGAGAAACTAATGTACAAAGATGCTAATTCTGCAATTTGCCCCAAACCATAGCACTGCTGAGGAATGAGACTGAAATGGGAACTTAAGTCTCCCTGACAGACAGAAAATAAGCCTGGGAAACCAAGTGTGTCTTTTGGAAAAGAAATGATGTAAAGACTGANTTGCATGTAAAAGCAATATAGGAAGCAATCAGATTCATTGTAAAAGTTCAAAATTTTAAAGGTCATGGATGCATACAGGATATGAGACATTTCAGATAANTTTTTAGAAAATAATAGACCCCTCCCTCCCTGAGTGAACCCTTCTAGACTCTAGAGCCCCGAGCCCCTACTGTAAATCCCGTGCAGCCTTAGATAAGCTACTGAAGCCTCTGCAGAGTCAGGTTCAAGTACTCCCAGCAGTGAGCTGATATCCTGTCAGCTGTCCTGGCAAAGCAAGGAAAATGGAGGCTGCAGGTGTGAAGGACAAATTCTAGAAATGTAGATGTGGTTGAGAAGGAAGAAGCAAGTAGACAGCTGGAAGGAAGACCAAGGCTTGTGATCCAGGCAAGCAGTGAACATGGCTGAGACCAGCTCCTGGTAGGAACAAGGAGCAGATCCCCAGAAAGACCTAGGGATGGGGAGGGNCCCTAATGATGACCTCCATGTGCTAAGACCTCTTCTGACTGCTCTACTGGCTAANAGATTTTAAAAAAATAAGNGGTGTCCTGTGATGTCANGAAGAGCAGATCAGAAAGGGAATCTTGTGCTCNGANGGCAAAGTAGGGTTCCACACNGTTCCTNCAGAGCTGGTTTCTGCAACATCTNGGGATCACCGAGTAGCTGGCANNGAGATGATAAATATCTNTTCATTAGGTAGACTAATGAGTCAGAAGAGCTCNTTTCGGAGCCAATTCCACTTCTGTGTGAATCTGGACAAATCAGTGTGGCCTCTTGGTATCATTTCCATTTGTCAATTGAAGAGCTTGGCTTGGACAGCCTCCAGCTCAGGTACTTAGTGGCCTCATGGCTGAGGCCTCTCTTAGTGAGATCACTGAGTCTCCGAGGCCCNGGGCCAATGATATTCTTGGAAAAAGAACAAGTGACTCCTGAGCTGGAATGAGACAGGGAAAGGAAAGCAGGGAGTAAAAGGTATGCTACCNGGCAAGAGTCACTAAACATCTGAGCTCAATTCTGCTATGATGCTCCAGGAGATGGTAGAGCATATACCATAGAGTTGTCCTAACCTGGAGGTTGGCTGATTAGAGGCTGTTNCTAGGAGAATGACTCCCAGACATTTCCACATTGTTCTCTGTATGTGATCTGAGGGTGTTCCACTGGCCAAAACTGACCGTAGCGCCTGGCTGTGGGTGGCAGACCCTTGCAGAGGGCAGCCTGCAGGTGTGTACAGTGAGCATGCAGGAGCAGAGTGCCAGCGACTGTGCCATTCTTGTGGGTATGCTCTTAAGGCTTTGCAGCCCTCACATCATTGATGTGNTGTCCCAGGAAATGGGAGGGGAAGAGAGGCCTGGAGTACAGCCATGCGTCTTAGGTATGTGTAAAGTTTTAAAGCTCACATCTTATTTTACAGATGGGGCTCTTTGAGTTTGGTTGCATTTAATTTCCAAAGCCTAATGAATAGTGTCCATTTATTGGTCTCTTAACCATTCTAGGCTTTTCAGCATATATTAAATCAGAACATCTAAAGGAAACCTTTGTTATCCCTAATTTCCACATAACAACCAACTAAAAGTTATAGGACCAAGGTCCTAAAGCTACCAGTAATAACTAGAATTTGAGAAAACATGAAACAGGAGTCTTTGTCAGCTCCAGACCTCACATTCTTGTCCTTGCTTAACTCCTGGAGGCTCTGATGAATCAAAGTTCNGAACCTGCAGAGCNGGAGTGAAAGGCGGGCTGCCGCAGAGGGCCNAGCCAGGGTTCACATGCCCTGTGAGGATGAGCAAGCAGCCAGCCCTAATTTCTCACACCGGTTTTCTCCTTTATTCTCATCCTACTGAGAGAGTATTCCTACTGGGGCCTCACTAACTCCCCTCTGTTCTTGTTGAAGAAACTACTACACCCATGCTTGTTAAAAGGAGGCATAAGGAATATTTTACTCAGGGCTGTGATAGGAAATGGGGCGGAGAGTGGCGTTCAGCTCTAAACACAGGGACTAGTGGTAACTGATAGCCAAAGAGCTGAGATGGGCACTGGTAGATACGGAAAATTACTAAGAGGAAAAGGCAGTGGTAGGTGGACTCTTGCTAAGCCAACTCAGAAGGGTTCTTGCTGAGGGTAGGCCGGGGTGATCAGGTGTTGAGGATGAAGTGCTCTCTTTAGATTGACTTTCTAGACTTGGCAAGGATGTATACAGACACAGAAGCCCAAAGTCATTGAAACGAGACTCAGAGGAGCTCGCCAGAAGTTTGGTCAAGGAGTCCTTGTCACATGACATAATGGTTCTGTTAACATTGATGAAGCCACACACTTGTGTTTGCTACCCTTCCATGGTGACCTTCCAAATAACCCTGGGGTGCAGGACTAGTTGACATTAGTTTGTTTCACCAACTAAAGATCTTTCCAAAAGAAAGTGAATGAAAGGGGTGGGATTTGAACTCAGAACGTCTTACTTCCCACCCATAGCCCTAANCACCAGAAGCACAGATTCTCATCTTGTTCATTCTCTAATGGGCTTAANGGCTCCCTCAATCACCAACTTAGCCCTGAAAGGACCCAAAGAGATGGGCTGTCATACGACCATCCCTTCACACACTTCAGTTTCTTTGAGTCNGCTGAGGAGACAGTGCTATGATGGATACCCCATGATGTGATTTGACAGGAGAAAAGCGTTGTCATACAAAGGAGGAAATGGGGGCAGACTCCTGCATTCGCTTCTATTTTTGCTGTGCTCTGCTTTTGTTTGGTAAGAAGGGGGAGGAGACCAAACCAGAGCACTCATGGGTAGCAAGAATTTTTTATTCCCAGGAACTAAAAACACGACAAGTTTTAATTCATTTCAATTTTATTTCAGTTTTGCCAGTGGACATCTGTGCTTATGGGCTTGGAAGCTATAATACATGGTTAGTTCTTTCCAATAATTTTCNTTTGATAATTCCTCTGACAGTGTGAAGCAAAGGGTCCTAAGCATGGATTAAATCTCTTAGGACAATACTTTCCCAGATCTGCATGGCAAAGTGCTCCTTTTCTTTTTATGCTAAGATAATAGGAAGGAAAAGCACTCCAATTTATCAGCGGGAAAAGCAGCAGACAGAGTATTAAGGGAACTTACGTTTCCCTGGCTCTGCTACCCACTGGCTAACTGCAACTGAGGCAGATGACCCAACTGCCATGAATTTCTTGTCCCGTGTTGCAAAATACAATGTTTTGACGGCTTGATCTTCATGGTCCTTTCAAACTTGATGTTTCTGGAGTCTCTGATACAAAGTGACACCAGATGGCTTTCGTTATGTTAGCACTATGTATACACACACACACATACAAACACACACACGTGCATACATACACACATGCACACACACACACACACACACAAACACACACACACATACACACACGCACATGCGTACACACACACTCATAAATGTATGAGTGTTGGCAGCTTCATGGCATCCCCTCAGAGCTTCCATTAATACACATTCCTTCTTCTGCCTTCTACATTTCCTTCACTGCTTACACACAGAGAAAAAGACACTCCTGCTTTTTCCCAGAGCACCTCCCACTGCTCTGCACTGCCCCCTACACTGTCTNCTGGGCTCCTCTCAATGGACAGGCCCTCTTCCTTCCATTCCCAGGCCTCTCTCCTCAGATACTTGGTTTCCCTCTATTGGGATTATATCGCTAGCAATCCACAGAGTCTATTTAATGAGCAAAGGAATTTATTTGGGGGTTAACTCACAAGACAGAATAAAGGAATTTGTCGCAGGATCTTGGAAGGGTGAGGCATGGTCCAATGCTGTTCTCTGGCGAGCTCTGCCCTGGTCTGTTCCAGCATCCAAAACCACAAGGTAGTGAAGAGAGAGTGCGTCCATGCATCCCAGGTCTTAAGGGTCCCCCAGCGGCCACGTCCCAGGAGCATGTACTTCAAGGTCATAGATAGGTGTAACAGTTACCTGCTACCTCACTAGGGGCGGTGCTGCAGGGCATGGGTCACACAGCCACCCACTACATCCCTCCAACTAGACCCCGACCTCCCCTGTAGAGCGCTTCAAAATTCTTTCCTCCCAAGTCCTTCCCAGTCCATCCAGCTAAAGCTCCCAGGGCAATATCTGCCTTGATGCCTTCACAAGCCTGCTAAGCCTTGAGATGATGGCTCCCATCCTATTGGACAGTGGTTCTCAACCTTCCCAAAGCTGTGACCCCTTAATACAGTTCCTCAAGTTGTGGTGACCCCCCCAACCATAAAATTATTTTCATTGCTACTTCATAACTGTGATTTTGCTACTGTTAAGAATTGCAATGTAAATATCAGTTTAAAAAAATTGTGTTTTCCAATGGTTTTAGGTGACCCCTGTGAAAGAGTCATTCAAAGCCCCCAAGGTTGAGAACCACTGTTACAGTACACCCATCGGTAGCTCTTTCTTTGACTCCTTGAAGACTCATGCAGTATCTGCCATNTGCCNTGTCCCTCTTGTCANCCCCTCATCCCCAGCTTCTGGGTCAGGCACAGATCTGGACTCCCTCTTTTTGCTCATGTTCTTCTCCAAACACTCCCAGGTGGGCTGCTCTCTGGAATCCACCCTGTGCTTCTTTTCCGTCCTTCTTCTTCAAGTCGTCCCTGGATGATCTCACCTGCCAGCCTCCGCAGCTTTCTTCAGACCTCCAGGCTTCCTCTTTCAGCTAATCTCTCTGTCACACCAGCCGACAATACTGACACTTTCACTTCCCTTGCCATTTATAACTCTGTCCCTTAAGGCCTCTTGTCTCTGTTTTGTGGTTTGTAGTCCTAAGGATCAAATTCATGACCTGGCATATGTCAGCAAAGTGTTCTATTACTGATCCTCCTCCCTTTAAGTTCCCCATTATTTTGGTCCTATATGGAGATATAATTAACAAATGAAAATACACATATTTACTGAATTGTCCCTGTTCGGTCCAGTTCTTCACTTGCTTAGAATGTGACAGCAAGCTCTTCCTCCTTGGTCTAATCCTTCAGCTTTACAAACTCAAAGTATCACCACAGCCTTTCCTGAAATGCAGTTTGACTATGTCATTTTTCTGTCCCAAACCAACGCTCTCATTTCCCACAGCAGGCTTCCTCCACTGGATTTTAATAGCTGATAGGGTAAAAAAAAATCAGAATTGAAAATTGATTTATCAAAACACATTTCATTAAACATTTCTTTACTGTAGACACCCAAGACAGGTTAACCATCACTTGGAATCCCCAAGGCAGTGTGAAAGTACTTCTCATTGTCATCTAACCTTTAGAGCATTTGCATCTTAGGAAAGATGCTAGAGTGGCAGAGCTAGCAGACAAGAGCCCAGGTCCCCAAGTCTACTTGGAGAAGAACTCCCCAGGACAGCTCCTCCACTAGAAACATCTGGACCACGAGGTAGGCGAGAATAAACCACTGTGTTCTCTTTAAGCCTCAGAGTTGTTAGTTATAGTAGTTAGTCTATGTGTTCAATACAGAATGCATTCAGGTTAAGTTGTTTATGCCAAGGAATAAATGACCATTTTCATCCCAGCCTGGGAGAGGGTGGTTAATAATAGTAATAAGTCATGTGGACCACACTCTTAAGTAGCACTGTGATAAGTAAATGTTATCTGATTTCATTCTCTTTTCCAGGACAGTGTTGTCACTGTCCCATTTCACAGATAGAGAAACTAAAGCTTAGAGGGGTGAGTAAGTTGGAGACAAGAGACTCAGAATTTGAACATAGGTCCTTTGGCTTCTGGTCCTTGATATTAATCCCATGAGGTCCCTATCTCCAGGTCCAGGAGATAAGATCAGAAAGGGTGGGCTTCTGACTCAGCTTGGGTGGTCATTAGGTTAACAACATCTAAACATGGGAGTAAACATGATTTACTCCCAGTGTTTTTATTTAGGTATTTTTGGTTGTCAAAACTGGGAGGTACCCCTGGAGTCTAGTAACTAGAGACCAAAGATGCTTCTAAAACAGCCTACAGTGCACAGGGTAGCCCCACAACAAAGAGCTGTCTATTCACAATGCTATTATGCTAAGGTTGAAAGATTTGGACTAAACATTTTATATATTTAGGCAACAGAGCTCCGAAGATTCAGAATAAATTCATGCTCTTTTTTAAAATAATAAGCACACTAAATATTCTGCCTTATATTTTAGTACCCTGAAGAACAGGACAAAAAAATTGCTAACCAATAGTTTTGGTACTCAGAAGTGTTGAGCCTTAGCCATTTGGGGAGGGAAACCAGCTTACAAAGACTGGCCACAGACAAAGAATTTGGTTTGGCAGGACTTCAGGAACAATATATGGTAGCAGAATAAATTCTCCTGAAAGAATGCCAAGGCTTTCTGGTTTCCTAGTAACATAATTTCCCTGAGATTCCTCTCATATTTGAATTTTCAACATCTTGACACCTATTTTACAGCAAAGCAACAAAAGAAATTTTAGGAAAAGACATTGGTAGAGTTTTGGGGAGAGGGAAAGACACCTAGTGAACATCTGGTCCAACACCTGTCCACCCCGTCTGGTGTAGGATGCTCATACTCCAACATCATATGATGCAGAGATGTCCCCATCACAAGAGTCCCAGTCCATTTCCAAAAGTACCATTGGGTTCATTTTGTGTTGGTTAACTACTCCTGGGCATGGAGCCTACCCCAAAGCGTAGTTAGTATACCTGGTGTGACTCCATTGGAGAAAACTAATTTTTTTTTTTTTTTTTTTTTTGCCAACAGGTATCAGCTGCAGAGATCTTCTTGGTTAGGGATGGGATCCTACGTCCACTTCTTCCTTGCAGTACTGAGACATTGCAGGCCTTGTGCATGCTGCCATAGTCTCTCTAGTTCATATGTGCATCATTCCTGCTGTGTCTGAAAGAGTTTTCTTGGAGTCATCCATCACCTCTGNCTCTAAAATCCTTCCACTTTCTCTTCCTCATAGAGCCCTGAGCCCTGAAGGGAGGGGTAGGATAAAGACATCCTATTTAGGACAGGATGTGTGCCAAAGTCTCCCACTCTCTGCACATTGTGGGTCTCTATTTTAGTTCCAATCTACTGCCAGAAGAACTTTCTCTGATGATGGATAAGTGTGGCACTAATCTATAGGTACAGCAGAATGTCATTAGGAATCATTTTATTGCTGTGTTCCTTTAATAGAACAATAGTATTTAGCTTTCTGTGAGGCCCATGATCTATCCAGTCTCAGGTTCTTGGNCACTCTACCAGTGTCAGGCCNGGGCTCCATCTCATGGAGTGGTCCTCAAATCTAATCAGAGAGTGGCTTGTTACTCCTACCATATCGGAACCACTATTATACCAGCATATCTCACAGGCAGGTCACAGTTTGGGATCACAGGATCTGTAGGTGGGTTGGTGGTTACCTTTCTCTTCTGGTAGCATGCAGAGTTCCTTCCAGTACCACAAACACTAGTCAGTAGGAATGAAGACCGNAGTTAGGCACCAGCTCAANTTCCCTGTGTTCAATGAGATACGTAAGTGTGATCTTCACCAATAGGACCTTACCATCAATTTGTGGAGAGTAGTCCAAGATGTTTGGGGTTTCCATGGGACCCCTTTGGCCAACAACTCAACAATACATAATCCATTCCTGTCACTGGAGGTTTCAGTTGGTGGGATAAGATGTCTAGTTGGGGCATTGTCTCCCCATTATTTGGTGATTAGATTTTTTTTCATATATGTATACATTTTAGGAATCTTCTACAGTAGCAGGTTCCCATACGGCCCATAAAATGTCCCTTCATGTTAGTTACCCATCCCCACATCCTCTCCCCCTCCCTCCCCATTTAGTCCTCCAGTCCCGTTTCCCCCTCACCTCTTCATAGCAATGTATTCTATTTCCCCTTCCTTGGGAGATCCTCTTCTACCCTCTAGTCCCTGACTAGGTACCTAACCTCTATTGTTATATGGATTGTAGCATGAATAGTGCTTAAAAGCTAATATATGCCTATAAAAGAAAACATGCAATATTTTCTTTTGGGGTCTGGATTGCCTCACTCAGCATGACTTTTTCCAGCTCCATCCACTTTCCTGTGAATTTTATAATTTCTTTTTTTCTTAACAGCTGAATGATATCCCATTGTGTAAATGTTCCCCATTTTCATTATCCATCTAGGCTGTTCCCAATTTCTGGTTATTACGAGTAGAGCAGCAATAAACACGGATGAGCAAATGTGTCTGTAGTAGGATGCAGTGTCCTTTGGGTAGATGTCCAAGAGTGGTACAGCTGGATCTTGAAGTAGGTCTATTCCCAGCTTCCCCAGGAACTGACACTGATTTCCACAGTGGCTGTATAAGTTTACACTCCCACCAGCAATGGATGGGTGTCCCCTTCCCCACATCCTCACCAGCATGTCCTGTCAATTGTTTTATTATTATGACCATTCTGACTGGTGAAAGATGAAATTTTAAAGTAGCTTTAATATGTATTTCCCTGATGGCTAAGGATGTTGAATATTTCTTTAAGTGTTTCTCAGTCTTTGTGTCTCACCTTTGGAGAACTCTCTGTTTAGTTCTGTACACCATTTTTCAATTGGTTTATTTGATTTCTTGATGTCTAGTTTTTTTTTAGTTCTTTATATATTTTAGATACTACCACTCTGTCAGATGTGAAAATGCTGAAGATCTTTTCCCATCCTGTGGCCTGCCACTTTGCCCAAATGATGGTATCCTTTGCGATACAGAAGCTTTTCATATTGATAGCTTTGTAGTACAACTTGAAATCAGGAATGATGATACCTCCAGGAGTTATTTTATTATTCAGGCTTGTTTTAGTTATCCTGTTTTTTTTTTCTGTTTCCACATGAAGTTTAAAATTGTCTTGTGATTTCTGTGAATAATTGTGTTGGAATTTTGATGGGGATTGCATTGAATCTGTAGATTGCTTTTGGTAGGATGGTCATTTTTACTAAGTTAATCCTACTAATCTATGAGCATGGGAGATCTTTCTATCATCTATTATCTTCTTCAATTTCTTTCTTCAATGTCTTAAAGTTTTTATTGTACAGGTATGGTATGTTGTGTATTCATTTTCATTCAATTCTAGAAAGTCTTTNATTTCTTTCTTAATTTCTGCCTTGACTCATTTTTCATTCAGTAGAGAGTTGTTCAGTTTCCATGAGTTTGTTAAGATTTCTGTGTTTTGATATTTAGCTTTAATCTGTGGTGGTCAGATAGTATGCAAGGTATTGCTACAATTTTCTTATATCTGTTGAGACTTTCTCTATGTCCAAGTATGTCATCAGCTTTGGAGAAAGTTCCATAAGTAGCTGAAAAGAAAGTTTATTCTTCTGTATTTGAGTGAAATATTCTGTAGCTACTTGCTATTTGACTTATGACATTATAACTCCAGTATTTCTATTTAGTTTTTGTGTAGATGACTGGTCTATTGGCAAGGGTTGGGTATTGAAGTCACCCACTGTCACTGTGTGAGGATCAATATGTGGTTCAAACTGTAGTAGTGTTGTTTATGAATGTGGGTGGCCTTGTGTTTGGTGCAGAGATGTTAAGAATTGCAGTGTCCTCTTAGTGGATTTTTCCTTTGAGGAGTATGTAGTGTCCTTCCCTATCTCTTCTGATTAGTTTTGGGTTGAAGTATATTTTGTCAGATATTAAAATGGCTTTGCCTGCTTGCTTCTTGGGCCCATTTACTTGGAATTTCTCTATCCTTTTACCCTGCGGTGACGTCTATCCTTGGTGATGAGCTGTGTTTGTTGGATGAGGCAGGAGGATGGATCCTGTTTTCTGAAGTTCAGTGGGTGGCAGAGAGGAATGGAGATGGCCTGGGAGGAAAGGCTGGTTCTTGTTTGTCTATTTTGGGGGNTTCATTTGAGGTGATATCTTGCTATGTAGCCCAGGCTGGCCTCAACCCCTGGAGTGATTCTCCTACCTTGGTTTCCCAAGTAACGGGATCCGCCATGGTGCGTGGAGAGAGTGGGCCTCTTGTGACTGGATTAATGCACTTACAAAAGTAAAACAAGGTCTGTCTCCCCTCCCACACCCCATCTAACAAAAGGAATGCCTTCACAGCAAGCTGGACTCTAGCTCTCTAATTTTGAATTCTGGCCTCTTAAGACACTTAGTCTGTACTATTTTGATATGATCTTTTCAGAGTGGCTTCCAATATTTTCAGACTATTAGTTTCCTTGCAAAACTTTTTAAGACTGTAGCCAAGAACCAACATAAGAAATGGTGGGGTGGGTATGGTCATAGACATGTCAGCGTTCAATGGGAAATGATATCAATCCCTGAATGTTTCCAAAATATCTGGAGTCTTTAATCAAATAGACAAATCACCCATACATGTGAATTTTTCACTTTCTTTCCATCTTAATCCCGTAGCTAAAATTCTAGGCAGAGATTATGGCAAGGATATAAATAGACTGAGAGCATCATTATATGTAATTTGGAAAGTGTTTCACTGGCATACATCTGCAAGCACTTCAGGGACACTTTCAAGCTGTGTTTACATGATATTAAACATCTGGATGAAAACTGAAAAAAATAATCAATTTGGATTGAAAACAAAACAGAAGTACCGATTTCAGTGTCCTGGCCCCTGGGATTCTGCATGCAGAGCTGATCGTCACAGCCCAGGAATGAGATAATGAGGCGTAAGAAGAGCCATTAAAATGGCCAAGGGGCAAAGGGGGCTTCTGTGGGCAGGCGGACTTTTAAAAAAGAACTCTATTATGCAAGCAAAGAAGGGATACAATCAAAAACTAATATGAAGAACATGAGCCATAAAAATCCAAACTTCTGGAGCCAGGAGGTTTGAAGCTTGAAAGCAATGACTTCAATTCAGATGAAAATCCAGCAAGTCCTCGTTACCAGGGGAGGGTCTTTCAGGAAATTCAAGCTTCCAGCTAGTCAACAAATTCTTCCTTAAGATACCTCAAGTTTCACAGTTTGTTTGGACTCTTGCATGTAGAACAGGCCTCTTCTAGAATTCTCTGGAATATATTTTACCATGGTGGCTACTTTAGATCAGTATGCTACATANGCTTGTGACTCAATGGACCCTGGTAATGGACCCAGTATTTCATTACTATCTCTGTTTGTTAAGAGCTCTCTTTTTCCTTTCTCTCATTCCTTGGCTTTGTTCTTGTAACTTGTGTCAGGATAGGCTCTGTCAGAAACAGACCCTGACATAAAGACCTGATAACATATTTTCTAGGGATGTCCCAGTGGGTGCTGTCATAGGACAGAAATGGGAAGGTGGTCATCACTGTTGCATTAACTGGAGGCTATTTACCTTGAGGGCATCTGGAGCTCTTTGCCCTGGACTTCTATAAGACTGTGTAGANCTGGCCCTCACTAGAGGAGGAGCACGGACTTATTCTCCATCTTGCTCACTGTTATTTAAGGAATCTTCTTTNACTTCTATTTTCAGAGGCTTGGAGTTCCTTCAGTAAGAAGAAAGCCACCCAGGTTGCAGGAAGATGAGTGATAGGGCATGTGNGCATGGGAAGGAATTATTGCACCCAGCTCTGGTGCCCAACAACATCCTCTTGTTCTCATGCCTCACAGAGTTTGNGGGTACTGAAAGAAAACTAGATGGTAAGTGAGAGCTGAAGAGACTTACCAGTAATGTTTTCAAGTAGCTCGGGACCCTTTCTTCCTGATTTCNCTCTGGGTCTTGGCTATAGTTGCAATAAGTTTTTCAAAGAAACGAATAGTCTAAAAACATTGGGAGCCACTCCAAAAAAAAGCCAATCAAATTAATTTTTTAAACAAAGTGAAAGTACACACAATGGTAGCTTATGCTAGGCAAGTTCTCCAGAGGTTTATACTGACTTCTTTCTGTTATTTCAGTGGTCGGGAATGGCCAGATACCAGAGTATCAGGGTACAGGTAGGCCTAAGTTTCCTAGAGAGACACTCAAATGAAAGTGTTGAAACTGGGGCAAAGCATAACTCACTGTCTTACACTGGCACATGGCTCTTTGCTGGTAGAGCTGGAAGGAGAACTTTGGAGTAGAGGATGTATAAGGACCCTGGGCACAAAGCATTCTGCGTTACAAAGCATATCTCTCCCTCATTGTCTAGCGGAAGAGAATGTGATCAGAACTGACTTGGGATCACACAGACAATTTGGTCCTCAGAACTGGCACCTGAAGAGATCTGAGACAGACAGGCAGCTGTTGAGTTACATCCAGTTCATGAAAAGTTAGGATAAGAAGCATAGGCTTTAGTTTGGTGTCCCTGGACTAGAACAAGGTTGATTAGAGTAGTGCCAGTGAAAAGGGTAATGTGACAGTGTGGAAATGCTTGAGTCTATGGCTCCAGTCACGTCAGAGGTTGAGGTGGGAGAATCACTTGAATCCAGTTGGGGTAACATGCAAGAATCCATCTTTTAAAAGTCGTGGTCAAGAGCTATGAGGAGCTGGATATAGGGAGGAAAAAGTAAAATTAAGAGACTCATTGAAGAAACTCATGGCATGAGAATCTGATAGGACTTTGGCTGCCAGTGTAGGAACAATACAAAAATAAGAAAGCAAACCTTATGACTACGAGTCTGGGAACTCAAAGCCTTTGGTCACAATGAGGACTTTAGAAAAACAGATTGCTCAGAGCTGAAGATGAAAGCCCACACCACACTGACCCTACCCTTCCCACAAGAGGACAGGAAGACACAACAGATTGCACTCTTNGGCTCNCAAAGCTGTCCTTTTTTCCTGCCAGCAATTCCCCTTCTTGGTAAGGCCGCTGAAACATCACTTGTGTGAAAGGAGAAAGCAGATGTCCCATACACTTGTTTTCCAAATGGAACTTTAATATTTGATCACTGTATTTAACCAAATTTATCAAGAGGAATTAATGTATGAACTACAGGAATGCGGAAGATAAACTGAGTTCCTGACATCTCAACAACTATGTGCCTGAGACAAAATCCAGATTGCAGACAGTAACAAAATTTGGAAGGCTAGAAGAACACAAGCCAACTGGAACTATGGTGTCAATACNCTCTGGGGGAGGGCTAGTACACTTGAACAAGGTCATTATCCTGAAAAAGCTTTAATAAATCCAACCTCTCATAAATGTCTACATAATACAAATTTGGCAAAGATCTAAAACCCAGCCAAGATTGTTACTAACAGCCAAAGGAGAAAATTGCTGAAGCACTGAAAACTTCCATGGGTGATATATTTTGAAAAGTACATGTTGGGGGGGCAGGGGNAGTTGGTGACTGTAGGTGCCTGTGCATGCCAGAAGAAGGCATCTGATTCCCTNGAGCTGGAGTTACAGGAGGTTGAGTCACCAGATAATGAATGCTGGGAACTCAATTCAAATGTTCTGTGAGAGCAGTCCATGCCCTTAACTACTGAGCCATCTCTCCAGCCCTGGATAATATGTCTTAATGAAAATGAATNTGATGCTTTTGGCTAAAGGATTTCCCACATCCGCAGTCGTACTTGAGGTGTAAAGATGTTCACATCAGCAGCCAGCAAGCCAGGCAATAGTAGAGACAGTCCCAGGGATCCTGCTAAAAGGTTATGATATTAACTTATGGCCTTTATCAGAATGATCAAGGGTTTATGGCAACCAGAATTCAGACCCAGGACTTAGAAGATGCTTCCAATAGAAGTATTCATGGCTTCCACCAGAGAGACTGGCTTTGAATCAAAAGGGAGGGATCAGTGAAAAGACAATGCCAAGGGAAGATTTGGGAAAGAAAACATAGGCTAGACTGAAGAGAAGGATGGACAGTTTGAAAACCCAGGAAAGAGAAGAGAGGGAGGGAGAGAGAGAGAGACAAGGAAACTGAAAAGAGGTCTTGGCTAACCCCTGCTTTTGAAAACAGCCTGGCAGCTGAGGTAAAATGAGGGGAAAGAT
Source organism: Neotoma lepida (assembly GCA_001675575.1). Classification (NCBI taxonomy): domain Eukaryota; kingdom Metazoa; phylum Chordata; class Mammalia; order Rodentia; family Cricetidae; genus Neotoma; species Neotoma lepida. The sequence goes on along the minus strand of LZPO01087213.1, from coordinate 310,956 downwards.
GAGTACTAGAGAAAGAATATGTGACGCCAGCTGGAAGGTGATTGCAATGCTGGCCAGTAAGAGGGCCACAAAGGAGAATGGAAATATGATAGTGCATATTAAAACTAGGTCAGCGATCTGGGTTCTAGTCCTACCTACCCCTGACTCTGGGCAGGGTACTCTAGTGTTAGATGTGCTTCTTCCTATCTAGGTTAGGCTGGCTGACCTTGAGCACCCTTTTTCCGCTCTCCACCCCTCTCTCCAACATAGACATTATGAAATCGGAGACTTACATAAATGAAGCCTTCCAGATTGGAACACGTATTTAGCTTTCCTCAGGATAAAATTTTTGAAGAGAAGAATAAAAGGTTCCACACAACACTTGGCAAGCAACATTTGTTCTGTATAATAATTAGCAAGTAAGCATTATTGAACTAGTTTGTCATATAATTATAATAAAATTAAAACGAGAAAATTTAGGGCATTNAGTTTTCCTTTCCATAGATCAGAGGGATGATTAATATAGCCATGGAGAATGGTTGTTGAAGGCATATCTAGGGGAAGGAGCCAACTTTAGATGAAGACTTCCGGTAGAGAAAACCTCGGAGTTCTGGGTTCCAGTCTTACCTGNCACTCCCAGAACTTGGACATGCAATTTCTCCTGTGCTTCAACTGGTGTCAANGTTGGGGACCAAATCCAGATGTTCTGCAGGAGCAGTCCATGTCCTTAACTACTAAGNCATCTCTCCAGCCCCAGATAATGTCTTAATGAAAATAAATGTGATATTCTTACCTATAGGAGGATTTTCCACATCTGCAGTGGTGTTTGAAGTGTGAATCCAAAGGAATCCTAAAAGTCTGGAGCTCCAGCCTCCCACAGTATCTCTTCCCATGACTACCCAGGAACCATTATTCTTATGACTAGGTCCTAATGAAGTCAGTCAAATTAGGAAAGCATTTTATCTATTTTCAAAGAAGGTGAAGTAATTTTGGGAATCTGTTGCACAGGTAATGGAAGAGTGGAGAAGTCACACAGGGGCTAGTAAGACNATCTGAACATTGGTTGCAGCAGGCAACCATTGCAACCTCTGGGCTGAAAGGTCATAAGACAGGAGATGCTGTGACAGCAGCCTAGCTGCTAGGATCACCTGATAGAATATGAGGTCACAGAGGAGACACAGCTGCCATCAGAAAGCCAAGATTCAGGGATAGAGGGCTGGGAAGAATGCACTTGAGACTCATTTCCTTGCTCCCCTTCCCCCGCCAGTCTTCTGCCAGCTTTAAAAAAAAAGGAAAACAAACAAACAAAAAAACCTACAAAAGCAGAATACTGTACAGACAACAAGGGGAATTTTTCAAAAGATACACATCCTAGTTTGCTTTCTGTCACCATGAGAAGCACCATGACGAAAAGCAACTCGAGAGGAAAGGGTTTGCTTCATCATATGGTCATGGCAGGAACTTCAGTAGGCTAGGGACTTGTAGCAGAAACCGTGGAGGAACTCTGCTTACTGGATTTCTCCCAGGCTCAAGTCCAACTACCATTCTTATCCAGCCCTTGCCCACTTGCCTAGGGATGGTACAGTGAGCTTGTTCTTCCAGCATCAACTAGCAACCGAGAAAACTCTCCACAGACACATCCACATCCACAGTCTGATGAAGGCAAATCTTCCACTGAGGTTCCTTTTGCTCNTGTGTGTCAATTTGATCAACCATCACAGTACATTAGCAGTGACTAGTGGAATTACTAGTGGAATTATTAAGGGTTTTTTCCTCTTTTTTTACTTATTTATATTTTCCTGGTTTCTATAGTCACAATGTACTGACTGCNTTTGAAAGAAGGGGTGGGAATTGTAAAACCTTATTTTTGCTGGAAAGAAAGAAATGTGAAAAGCCCCTCTCTTCTTCCAAGGCTGTCTTCCAGCCTCTTGTCCCNTTAGATCAACACAAAACTACCTTGAAGCAGCAGCTCCTGCGGAGCCATGATGGTTCTGGCAGAAGCTGCCTTGTGCCTACCTTGAGACAAGTTGTTAATAATGAGACTGTCTTGGACAACTCCTCGTCTTCTGGGTCAAGACCACCTCAGCCCAGAGAAAAGCACACTTGAATCTGGAGTCGGAGCACTAGAAACCACCTTCCTTGAAGCCTCCCTCCCTTCTGCTGTCAAGAGGTTAGCAGACACTTCCTTTCCATCCCACAAGAGGAGACAGGCAGATGAGTCATAGCCCTGGCTCTGCTTAAAGGAGTAGGATTGCCTTAGCAGAAATGAATCTACTTTACTGTCTATTTCTTGACACCTTACAGATAGACATTTTCCCAGCAGATAGGCAGTTTCTATAAAAGGTGAGCAATTCTGTTTGCTGAAGTTAAGAAATGGCCAATGGGAGTTAGACATTCCCCTGTCTTAAGAGCTGCCAGGAGCCAAAGTTGAAGTGGAAACACTGAGGAAGGTGGTTTGTAACGCTCTGACTGTAGATTCAAGTCTTCAGAGTGATGCCATTCCTCTAAAAATATACAAAGGCACTACTGAAATCTACTTCTCCTCAGTTCCCAAAGATTTTTTTTTTTTTTTTTTTGGTAAGGAAAAAAACTGCCAGGATGGGTTTGTAAAGAGAAAAATCACACCTTGGATTTCACCATCTTCATGGGGTGATGGTCATGAGATATTATTTTAAGGGTTTCTCTGGCACTGGTTTTTCCATCTGGGGACACAGATACTATGCATTCTATTAACATTTCTCTTTAAAACTGGAATGCCAGCAATCAGTTCCCTTTGTCTTGTCCCATGACAACACATTGCATATCATAGGAAACTAGAGTGAAGACATTATTTAGTTTGGATCTCTAACTTCTATTGTTTAATTGTACATACAATATTTCATTCTACATCTGTCTCACTCTGCAGAAATAGGAGGCTGGGAACGGCTAACTGAATAGGGATTACTATGTAAAGACTTACCTCCTGGACTTTTCAGGGTACTTAGATCAGCAATTCCTTCTCTGCACCCACAAGCACTTATCTCTGAGCTCATATAAGCTGGTATTCCGAGGAAGTCTGGTGACTGGCGGGCAGATAAATGTCAGGATACTTGTTCCCAGGACTTTTCTGTTGCTCTCAGCACAAGAAGGTTCCTGTTAAATTTTTTCTCCTAGACATTGATTGTATCTGCATAACTCTCATAGAGCACCTGTTCACAAAACAAATACAAACAAATAAATAAAAACAAAAACAGACCTACCAAGTATAAGGAACTAAAGTATAAGGCACAGAAAACAACTCGTATTCCTGTTATTAAATTTAGACTTGGCATTTAGAGATGTCGTGTGTGTGTGTGTGTGTGTGTGTGTGTGTGTGTGTGAGAGAGAGAGAGAGAGAGAGATCTATCAGAATCTCAGACATACTCGGCAAGCAGTCTACCACTAAGCCACATGCTCCCCATTCCAAATGCCTTTAGCCAGTGTACTCTGTTGTGCAAAGTCATCATTGCAATTTTCCTCTGTGAAGTGGCTAGAGCAAACTTTTAA
>LZPO01087213.1:278782-295209 GCA_001675575.1 Neotoma lepida | reverse complement strand
GTAGGTTATAGTCCATCGCTGAGGGATGCCAAGGCAGGAGCTAGAGGCAAGGCAGGAGCTAGAGGCAAGGCAGGAGCTAGAGGCAACAGCTTGAAGTGGAAACCTCGGAGGGATGCTCTTGCTGGCTTGCTTCTGGCTCATGTTCAGCTACCTTTCTTACACAGCTCATGCTGGTATGCCCAGAGATGGNACTGCTCACAGTGGGCTGAGCCCTCCTAGCACTCAAGAAAATTCTCAACAGACCTGCCCAAAGAATGATCTGGTGGGGGGAATTCTTTAATGGTGATTCCTGTTTCTAGAGTGTATTTAAGTGTGTGTCAAGTGGACAAAAACTAACCCCCTCACCTCTCTTTCTTCTCTTGGGTTTCCTAATCTGGGCACATTTGCCAGAAGACTGGCCACCACAACCCACACCTACGCTTTGCCTAGCATCTCCTTCCCCTGGGCCAGGCTCTTCCTCTTTTCTCAGAAGAACCCTAAATGTACCTCTATGATTATTACTTTTTTCTATCTGTAATGCTTGAGTACTTGAGAGGTGTCACTAATACCCAATGACACAGTTGTCACAATGGTTAATTTGCTTTGTGCCTTAGTAGCTGTGAGCTTCAAGAAGAAATGGATTGGCCCCTAGTTCTCCAATTACATCGGATTGCTCTTGAGATTGTTATTTTTATTTATTTAAAGGATTAAATNTGTTGTAAGGAAACTGGGAAATGAGTTACCTTATGTCAAGCTTCTCTCTCTTTAGGATTTAACTTCATAATTCACTGATTCAATCCCATCAAAGAAACAGGGAGAGCTAACTTTGTACAAGGCCCAGAGTAGTACACAAGATGAGAAGTAAATGTCTATTGCCTTAACTCCTTTTTCTTTTTACTTTGACTAACTCGTCTGGAATCCTGATACTCCTGTCCCCTTCCTTAATTATTACTATTGTATTCCTTGCAGTACCCTTTTCCTTCCTGTGTCCCCCAAGGCAGAGTNGTTGGCTTTGCTCTTCTGACAAAACCCTCCCCTTTAGGAAAGACCACTGATTCTTATAGCACAACGCTGAAGATCCGTGAGTGGCCTAATTCAGTCTGGTCCTGAGCAGGACTCATATCTGCCAAAGGCCTTTCCTCCCTGGACCACAGAGTCCCTGAGACATCCATATCTTGAGTCTTGCTTATCTCTCAGCTTTCCCCAGCTCTAATGACAGCCTCAGAGTGAACTCACAAGAACATAGGACCTTACCTCATAGCAAAATCAAGACATGGGTGAAGCAGATATTACTAACCTCAGTTTACAATAAACAAACAGTATCAGGACAGTTACATTATCCCAATCACAAATTGTGGGGCATACTTTTACTATTTTAAACTGGTGACCCCAAAGGAAGACAAAACTCAGAAATAAACAGTTTCAATATTCAGTCAAATGATTCACTGAACATTCACTGAACGATTAAGTACATGATGTTTATACATTAAATACACGACAATTATACATTAAATACTTAATGAGTATAGACAGTGCAATATTATTCAGCTTTTTCTTAAGAAAAATTAGTTTGAAGAATATTTAAGGATATAGAGAAGAATTTACATTATTGCACTTCACGAAAAAAGTTCAATAATCTATTATCTCAGCTTTATTGTATGTGTTNATAGGTATGTATAAACACATGCATATGCACACAACTATACACACAACCATTTATGAAGTGTGGGAGTTAAAGCAAAATCCAAATGTGACCCATGTCCCTTTTCATGGCTCTTCCTTCTGTCTGGCAAACTTTCCAGTTCTCTCCTGCCTCTTCCCTGGATGCTGACTTCTTCCAATGCCTCCTCTCCCTCTCAACATTTCTCCATGGCTGCTGGAGGGAGTGAACCCACCCCTGCCCTCAGCTCTTTTCTCCCACTGTCCCCCTGTCTTTGACTCCTCTTTTCCTCCAGTGCCTCTGTCTCACCCTCTTCCTTGAGCATACTTGGCCATGGAGAAGTGTAGACAGTCAGATCGATGGTGAGCTTATAGATCCTACAGCACAGTCTGGCCATGGGTACTGGAGCTTGATAGGACCTACTGTGATGGGAATGTCTTTCTGGAAATGTGTTGCTCTGATTGGTTGATAAATAAAGCTGTTTGGCCAATGATGAGGCAGAATAAGGTTAGGCNGGACATTCGAACTGGAGAGAGGAAAAGAAAGCAGTGCTGGGCAGACACCATTCTGCCGTCTAGAGAACAGCATGTAACAGCACACAGGTAAAGCCACGTGGAACACGTGGTGGCACAGATTTATAAAATGGGTTAATTTAAGATGTAAGAGCTAGCTAGCAAATAGCCTGCCACGGCCATAGTTTAAAAATTATGTAAGCCTCTGTATGTTTACTTGGGTCTAAGCGGCCATGGGAGCTGGGCAGGACCAGACAAACTTTTGCCTACACTACTGGAGGAGNCAGTGGACTCTGTTCTTTTGGCTTTCTTGAAGCACAGCCTTGCAGCATCTTGCTGGCCAGCAGTGTGGACACTTGGCATCCCTGATTCTCATTCCCCACCCCCACTCCAAGACTGTTTCTCTTTCCTTGACTTCTATCCTAATTATGACTGACTTTCATCTTCAGGTTTTTTTTTTTTTGCTTATATATTTTGCTTTTATATCTTATTACATTTAAAATTAGGGGAGAAAGTAACATTTAAAATGCGGTATCACAGATTATATTAGTTTATAGGCTTGTCACCTCCACCGTTATTCCATTATTTCAAAACAATTTCATCANTGAGGAGTTGTGTGACAGTGAGTAAAATCTGTAGAAATAGTGTCTGTTTCTGAAGCAGTTTGATAGAAATCTGATTGAGGGGTTTATTGCATATCTTGAAGCTTGAAAATAAGAGATCATATTGTAAGCCCAGTATTCCTTATTGCCTTTCTACCTCCATCTCATCCTACTCTAGCCTACCAGACAAAGGCAGCCTATCAGGAAGCTGGTAGGAAAAAGCAATATTCACATTTACCAGCATTGTTAAAGCAGTTTTAAATTTCTCTCAGTCACTGTTAAGGATCAGCATTCCTTATTTGCCAGGATTTCTTGCTATACTTACTTTGTTGGTTTATGTTGTAAAAAAATGGCTTATTTTATGCGTTTTCAAATATAAAATTGTAATAGACCCCACAGAGAACTCTCTCCTCTATGTGAAGAAGCTCATTCAGTTTTCAAGTGGAAATCAAAGCAAGCAGTTCCATCACTTAGTCCCCTGCTTATTAAGACAATATCTAGGGACCGGGGTGTGGCCCATGAGTAAGAACACTCGCTTAGCATTGGTGAGGCCCTGGGTTGAATCNCAGTTGTTGTTTGAGAAGACTTTTCCCAAGGAGACACAATACACATGCCCACTCACCCTAGACAGGGAGCCCACAACTGATACCACCAAAGTCTCACCTTGGTGAACCTATGAGTTTTACTGGAGTTACTTACAGGAGTATGGGTGAGGGGTTACTTACAGGGGCAAAAAAGACTCAAAGGCAGCTGCATCACCAAAGCCCACTCCAGCGTGGGTGACAGCTCACAAAGCTGGGAGCCTGTCNTTACACTGCACAGCCTGCAGGCAGCTCAGGTCGCCTCAGTTGGTNTGAGCTTCTCCCAGGCAGGCAGCTCTGCTGGTCTCAGAAGCTTTGCACCTTAATTGTCTGAGAGTGACTTGCAGTAGTCATTTGACTCCTGGGAGGGAGGGGCNCAGTGAGCCTGGTCAGTTTCAGGGACTTCCTGAAGCTATTTTGAGTTGTTTAATTTGTGCCTTAAGGAGCTTCCCTGCAGGATGGAATGTTTCAGTCTTGGAGGAAACTCCTTCACAGCACCAGTGCAGGCACACACACAACCACNACAATAATAATAACAACAACCGGAAGCAGTTGTCCTATTGTTNATAAGTGACTATAACCAACATGACTTTTAAAACAAGAGAGCAGAGAGTATAAGGGAAAGAACAGTTGAGATGGAGGTAAATTCCTAAAGAAGCAGATTTTGTGCAAAGAATAACATTCAGCTTCTCCTAAGACCAGCAGCGTATACACAGCTNTCCCCAAACAGCCCCACCCCAGGCTTTCTTCTCCCCCAGTAGCAGGATGGGCCAAGGTTCACGGGTGAGCAAGGAGAGCTGTTTCCAACCATTCTCAGTGTTTTGTTCTACTGTGAAAAACTCTAGGCTCAGAGCTTAGAAAACTCTCTNGGATAGAGCTTACTGGTAGAGAATTGTCTGATATGCACATGGCCCAGGGTTAAAAAAGGAGGAAAAACAGAGAAGAAAAAACTCTATAAAATTATCTTTGGGNGTGGATTTCTGCCTAAAAAGCTAAAATAAGCAACTGTGAGTGTCCAGTGATAGATGGGTATGGTGGTTTAAAAGAAAATGGCCCCCATAAGAAGTGGCAACATTAGGGGGTGTAGTCTTGTTGGAGTAGATGTGGACTTGTTGGAGGAAGTGTGTCACTGTGGGGGCAGTCTTTGAGGTCTCCTATGCCCAAGCTATGCCCAGTGCCACAGTTGCTTCCTGTTGCCTCAGGATCAAGATATAGAACTCTTATCTCCTTATCCAGCACCATGTCTGCCTGCACACCGCCATGCTTCTTGCCATGATGATAATGGACTAAATCTCTGAAACTATAAGGTATCCCCAATGAAATGTTTTCCTATGTAAGAGTTGCCATTGTCATGGTGTGTCTTTACAGCAATAGAAACCCTAACTAAGTCAGTGAGACATCTATATCAATTCTCCTGAAGACCCAGGGAACACNGAGTAAGAGAGGACATAGAGAGTGTTAAGAGCTAGAAGATGGGGAGGAGAGCTGTGAAATGCTGTCCACTGGACATGGCATGGCTTTTGCATACATGAACTCACAGCAGCTNTGGTNACCTGCGCAAGATCTGTGTTAGATCAAGCCAGTTAAGAATTCCAGCATGGATTGAGGAGGGCCTCCTGATGCCCCACCCTTAGCTGAAAGGATACTGACAGTTGACCACTACTGGGGGTGGGGGGAGTCACTTTCTTTTAGGAATGTGGCCACGGGGAGGTTCCTATGCCTCAGTGGATAACCTCATGCCCATGATCATATGGGTATAACTGACTGACTCAGAGGGTTAAAAAAAAAAACAGTATAAGAGGCAGGTGGATCTCTGTGAGTTTGAGGCCAGCCTGGGCTACCAAGTAAGTTCCAGGAAAGGCGCAAAGCTACACAGAGAAACCCTGTCTCGAAAAAACAACAACAACAGAACAAAACAAAACAGCAACAAAAAAACAACAGTATAAAAGGACATGAAGTTGGGAGGCAGATGTGATGGGGCTATGTCCTGGGGAAAGTTGGAGAGATGAATTGAGTTGTGGACATGCTCGAGATACACTATATAAATATATGAAATTCTCAAAGAATATATATTTTTAAAACTCTTTGGTGCTGGAGAGATGGCCACGTAGTTAAGAGCACTGGCTACTCTTCTAGAAGCCCTGAGTTCAGTGCCCATCGTCCAGATTGGGTGGCTTACAGCTGCCTGTAACTTTAGCTCCTGAGGGTCTCACAGGCTCTTATGGCCTCTGGGGACACCTGCACACATGTAGCATACAATTACACAGACATACACATATACACATTTAAAAATAATCTCTAAAGTTCGTTATAGTGATGAGTACCTGTAGTCCCAGCATGGGAGGCTGAGGCAGGAGGGTTACTTGGGCCCAGGAGTTTGAAATCAACCTGGACAATAAGTGAGAAGCTATCTAAATAAATAAATCAGAAAGATTCTTAAGGGATTGGGGATAGAGCTGTTAGAAGACTTGCTTAGCATGTGTAAACTTCCTCTGTCTCTCATATATGCATATCTGTCTAATTGTCATAATCTGTGTGAGTGGCTGAGGTGTGAGCAAAATCAAGGTTGGACAAGGACTAAGAATATCTGATCCTATAGTTAGGAAGCGAGGGTAGGTGGTAGCAGAGTTTTTGTACATGTCATGGCATATATGTGGATGTCAGAGGACAACTTTGCAGAAGTTGGGTCTCTCCTTCCTCCACATGGGTTCCAGGAATTGAACCCAGGTCATCAGGCTTGACTGCAAATGCTGTTACCAGATGAACCATATGGTCAATGTCCCCCTCCCCAGGGTTTTCTTTTTTAGGAAAGGGACTCATTATGTTTTCCAGACTGGCTGGCTTTTGACTTGTGATCCTCCAGCCTCAGACTTCCAAATTTTTGAACTACTATAGACGTACTGTCTCCTTTTCCCCTACAGCATCTCTGGCCCTCCCACTTTCTTGACCCNGGGTTCCTACAGAGCCCCATAAGCCCTCCAGTAGAGATAAAGGAGAAGGAATAGAAACTCCAAGTACAGTGAGCAGTTCTAGAGACTGGTTCTGAAGTCACAACCTTAGCTTACCAGAGAATAAAAACAGGAGCGTAGCACTGTAGTAGTTTTGAGAGCTGGATGGCAATGGTGGTAAGTCCTTNGTACACTTGAGGTAAATGAATTTTGATAGAGTTCTGGACCCAGTTAAAGCATCCATCAAGTGTGGAGATGGAATAAAGTCATTGTGAGACATGCTAGCTCTCAGAAACAGAGGAGCTTTCCATGACCCCTTCCATGGGGAGCCACCAGAGCTTGGGAATCAGCCAACCGGGTCCTCAGACGCAANATAATTTCTACTTTTTTTGTCTCTTTACATTTCAATGGTTACAGTTTAAATGTTTATTTAAAACCCTACATAAAATTTTATATTTTGTCTTTGACCCTTTGTTCTCTGGCTTTTTAAGGTGTTTGCTGGTATCTGTTCTGGACAAAGTGCCTACTATAGGTGTCACTATGGTTTGAAAATGATATGTCTCCTACAGGCTCATGTGTTGGATGTCCTGAGCTGGGAGCAGTGTTTTTGGAGGCTCTGGAAATGTTAGGAGGTAGGGCCCAGGTGGATGAAATAAGTCATTAAGCCTGTGTCCTTCGGTTTCTCTTGTTCTGCCCTTTCCTTTCTCTTTGCTTCCTCTCTGCCCTGAGATGAACAGCCTGTTTCTTTACCCTCTGCCCGCTCCTGCTGCCATGATGCTCTTCCCGAGTTCCTGGGGCCAAGCAACTCTGGACTAATCCTCTGGGCTGAGTAAACCCTTCCTTCCTTGTGTTGTTTCTGTGAGGTATTTTGTCACAAAGATGAGAAAGTAACAAATAGTGTACTCTACTAGACCAGGAAGTAAATTCAAGAAGAGAAGCCATGAATCTGAGAACTGAGACAGAGCCAAGGAGAAGTGGTGACAGGGGGAGGGGGGGGGATGTCAGGTGTGGAGGAAAATGTGCTCAGATCTTAGCAGTGGACACCAGGCTTCCAGAGGGGCATCCAAGAAAAAAGAGTAGTTGATGTAATCGACCAACTGAGATCTTTGTATCTCTTAGGAATTTGGGGGCGTTTCAGCTCTTGATAGATAGGAAATGGACCAAAAGATAGATAAGCTGTGTTAACTCCTTGGGAAAACAAGATGAGTAAGAGAGGAAATGCAGTCATAGAAGTCATAGAACATCCTGACTAAGCTGTGAATGTTATCTAAATCATAATAATATAACTGCCAAAGTGTGATTTAACCAAATGTTGACAGAGAACCAAATTAGAAGGTAGACGGAAAAACGCATAGGAAAGACAATGAAATTTCCACCTTTCTGTAGGATGAGGTTAAAAGCAAATAAAACCAAGAACTAAAAGTCTAAGCATATAATTTAAATAGTGGAGGCCATTAGTCATAGAAACAGCTGAGATAGCCTGAAGTGGTTTGTCTCTAAGGAGCCAGCATCAGAGATGGGTCAGGAGATGTTTCATTCTGTTATAAGTTTTGTAAATTGGTTTGATTTTGAAATGATATCCCTGTATTATTTTGAAATTAAAAAAAAAACCTAGCTTATCAGCCTAGGGAGTCATGTGACAGCTACAACCCCCTCATTGGCTAAGGAGCACAATGCAGGGACCTCTGACCCCTGGAGGAGGAAGTAGGCTTCAGTATCCTAAGTATATACCAGCTTCGGGTTATCATTGGTGTTCTTAATGTGAATTCTAACACATGTCAGAACTGAGAGACATTCATTCATGTAATGGTAGTGTTGTATGTCTCAAGTTCTGGCTGTAGCTGTTGGGTGTATGAACCATGATTTCTGCTCTCAAGGAGTTTAGATTGGTGGGAGGTAAAGTTGTTCATCCAGGTGATGGGTGATTAGTCATGATTAATGCCAAAAGGCAGAGAATTGCAGGAAAATTTTTCTCAGAGTCTGAGGTCCTTCAAGTAGAGCCCTTGAGGTTGGGTAGGAATTGGGCTGAGAAGGGTGTAGGATATTCTAGCACAGGGGACAAAATGGGTAGAGTCATAGAGGGGGCCCTGGTGTGAAAGGTCATGATACAGTTGAGAGTATGATGCCAGGTCAAGAGCTTGGAGATGGACAAAGTGAACAGAAGATAGGCCATTAGCTCAGAGTCCTGTGAGCTATGCCTGGGAATCTGCATAAATCTGTGAAGAACCTGGAGAGCCAGGATGACGAAAGCAAAGACCCTAACCCTAAGGAGGGTTCCATGCTGCTGGCGGCCAGGTCAGTCAAAGACTGAGGAACCTATCTTGGGGAGCTCTTGGCATTCCTTGTCCTGGACCACATGGTAATTAGCAGACCTGCCCAGAAAGGCCTGTAGCACTCTGTACTCACACACAGCAACAAACAAAAGTGCCTCCCTTGCTTCAGACACCCCACATGGACAATTAAAAGACTATCCAATTGGCCAGCAAATATATAAAAAAAAAAAAGAGTGTTCAACATCTTTAGCCGTTAGAGAAATGCAAACCAAAACTACAGTGAGACGCCATCTCAACACAGCTGGAATGGTTGTCAAAAAGCCCAAAATAACAAATACTGGCAAAAATGTGGTAAAGTATGAATTCTCATATACTAATGGTAGGAATGTAAATTTCTATAGGTACTATGGAAAAGTTTATGGAAGTTCCTTAAAATTTTTTTTTTTAAATAGGAGCTGGAGAGATGGCTTATGGATTAAGAACATTTGCTGCTCTTCCAGAGGACCAGGGTTCATTCCTAGCACCAACATGGTGGCTCAAAACCATCTATAATTCCAATCCCAGGGCATCCAGGCACTGCACATACTTGGTACACAGTCATACATGCAGGCAAAACACCTAAACATATAAAAAAAATTCTAAAGATAGGTCCACCACCATCCAGCTATCTAACTTTTACTTATTATATCCAATGGAAATGAAGTCAATATACCAGATACACCTGGATACCCGTGTTTTCATGGATTTTTTTCACAATGGCAGGATAAAAATCAGCCTAGGTACCCATCAACTGATGACTGGATAGAGAAAATCTAATTGTACATGTGCGCACGCGCACACACACACATTTATATATACATATATATAGTAATTGTATATTAAATATATAGTAAATATATATATATAGAGAGAGAGAGAGTAATTTTCAGCCATAAAGAAGAATAGAAGTCTGTCATTAGCAGCAGCATAGATGGAACTAGGAGACGTTATGTTAAATGAAATAAGCCAGGTACATAAAGGCAAGTGCCATGTGCTGTGTCTCATCCATGGATTTCAGGTCCACCTGAATGTAGAATATTGAGTGTAGAAGTTGGTAAGCAGGGTGTGGATAAAAATGACGCTGGATTTGATCAGCAGCTCATGTACTAAAATATCGCACTGACCGCCATCAAATGTACAATTAATTAAAAAACAGAAAATTGGCTACAACAATTAAATTGTATTTGACAACTGTATTTTTAAAAGGCCATGTGTGGCCTTGGCAACAGCAGTTACCGTTGACTCTGGAGTGAAAATGAGAAAGGACAAGACTGCTCCTCCATGAGTATCTTCTTGTGCTGACCAGTCATTATTTAATTTTTGAGGTTTAAGTTTATTAAATGTTTGCCGTGTGTCAGGGATACCCCTCTTGGAACTGCCAAGGAACAAATAAATGAAAGCCAACGGGAATCCCCTGACTAGGCTCTATGCAGGGGGCTTTGTTTAGGGGAGTGCTCAGCAGGGTAGCAGGACTTGTGTGGGCCTGTGGAGACGATGCACGGTAGATGAGTCCGGGGAAAATATGAACTTGGATTTAGGGGAGACANGGATGCACCCTATAGTGGGATCTAACAGGAGGAACTGGAGTTGAAGTTTCTATGGAGCCAGTAGCACAGGGCAGCTTGCTCAGGCCAGAGGCTGGCAGAGCTGGCCGTCTGTGGCTTAGTCTGTGGGTGCTGAGGCTGGCACAGGATGAGTCTTTAGGAGAGATCCTGCCAACTGCTTATTCTGTGGTTAGCATATGCTGAGGTCTGCTGAGGGAGTCAAGAGCCCCAGAAAAAATGGGAGAAGGCCCTCTGGAAGGAAGCCATAGGAGAGGAACACTGTAGGCTCTGAGGTACATGTCCCCTCTGGAGGACATTTCAAAGGAGGAGGCAGCATCCTATGTCTAAAGACAACAGAAGAAGGACAAGTCTGGACAGTACGAATCAGCCTTTGAGGGAAGGATGGCTGCTGACCCACTCCACAGGAACACTCATGTTTAGTATGTGCCCAGTGGTGAGTTTTGTGGATGAAAACTCAATTGCTGATTCTGAAGGGGATCACTAGTAAACTGAGAACACAAAACACTCTGGGCTGCTTCCCTATTTAGCAGACTAAGAAACCAGGAACATGAGGAGATTGTCACCCCGGAGAATTTGGGAGGCTCGGCAAGGGGACAGGAAGCCAGGTCTCCTCTATTGCTTGCCACTGTTCCTGAGTCAGGTCACCAGTCTGTGTTCCCCATCTTTGAGGAGTGACTCCATGACCACCCTGGGCATTTTGACTCCGTGGAATAGTTGTTCTCAGTGTCCTTGAAAGACTACCTGGTAATTCAGCTGCACAATCCTTTCATTGGTACTATTTTGTATTACTGTNAAGTCTACAAATATTTTTCTGGACCACTTACCATCCTAGAAACAAATAGAGGGAGGGTTTGATTTGGAAAGGCAGCCTCGAAAAGGAGTACTGCTGAGAAACTTCCAGGAAGACAGGCTTCTACTACCACAGAAATGTGAGTGGGTCAGCCCTTTGGAGCCTGTCTACAAAGTCCAGGATCCCAACCTCAGACTCCTTGGCTGATCATCTATCTCATCTTTCACTATGAACTACACCCCTCNGGGCTGTTAGTCTGTAAGTCTGGTGTTGACAGTGGTGACCATGAGTGTTCCAATGTGGCTTTACGCCAGNTCCAATTTCGCTACAACATGTACANGAGGGAGCTCATAAGCAGTGTGTTTCAAGTTTCCCTTTCCCGCTATTCCATATTCAGTTTTTGACTAAAACAAAATTCATATTTCCTTAAAAATATAAACTAGAGTGAACGTTAAATAAGATGCACTGTTGTCTACAAGACTGTCTCCCTTCTGGCTTCTCCTACGTGTGTTCCAACCTCTCTAGTTCAATTTGTGTGTGTGTGTGTGTGTGTGTGTGTGTGTGTGTGTATTAAACTGGGGTTTTACATGTTGCTGAACTAATCAGATTATAGCGTCTTTCAGGATCTTCAGTTTTATGAACTTAAATTCCTACCACCTCAGGCTATAATTTATTTTCTCTGGAGTTTGTTCCAGAAAAATGTCAAATACTAAATTTACTAATAGCATTCATCAGCATATTAACTACCCACATCAGACCAGGTAAGGCTTATTATGGGAATGCAAGGATGATTCATGTTTAAAACATTTATGATTGTTCAAGTCATATATTATGAGATAAACAATCTCAACAGACACAAAGAAGGCGTTTAATAAAATCAAGTATGTATTTGCATTTAAAAGCAAAGAGCCTTGGTAAAATAAGGAGCAGAATGAAGATTCTTGAACCTGGTATTGTCTGTCAGGAACCCACAGCAGGGAACATGGAATTTGGAGTAATCTAAATCTGTGTTCCCAGGGCCATGGTCACTCAAAATGGCTCCATAATAAACTCAGATTCCCTGTAAGACAAGAGCTGTGTTTTGGGGNTCCACAATTATGGTGCCACAATGTGGGACTTGAGAATGATCCACTTTTCACTGGAGGAACCACCTGAATGGAACCCAGGTGTCTGCTGGACCGATTGAGTCCAGACCATCTGGTGCTGTTTCCTCAAGTGCGTGTTGCGAGTTCTTTCCAGGGCTCGGGGCTGCCCTGACAGCCCATTTTGTTTATTCTGAGCTGATTAACAAAGATTCTACTTTGATAGACACCTTTATGGTCTACTTCCAATATATTCGGTTTAAGAAATCTACTTAAATTTGTTTGCTTTGAAAACATTTTGGTGTAGATATTTGGCTTGGTTTGGTTGGTTTTGGTTGTCTCTAAAGGCATTTTGGTGAGTGTGTGGTTAGCTTTTGGAACTCTGAAGGCATCTTGGTGTTTGTGTTGGTTTTCGCTGTCTTTGAAATGTTTTGGTTTATTATCCTTTGACTCCTGACACTTCTCCTCAAATGTAGAATTCTGCTTTTTTTCCATTGTTTCTCTTCTGAACTTGCGGAGCCTTTAGCTTAGGGGTTTTATGATACCTGATGATTAAGACACTAAAGAGAAGAGGTACCTGTTCCCTCCCTCCCACCCAAAGGTATGGGGGTGTCAAGGGGACACCCACAATATTCCACAGACTCATAGGGAAATCCAACAAACATATTAGCTTACCTGGGAAGACACCTATAAGGGATTGGTTCCCCAGTGTCTTGAGCCCCCTTGTGTTTGTGTAAATGCGCAGGATAATCCTGAGACCCAGTGGGAGAAGAGGACTTCAGCTACTCTAGCTGGCTTTATGTGTATCAATATAAAAACCACAACTCTCATCTTAAAGGGAATAAGAGATAGTTTATTCTGGAGCCATTTGAGCGGCCACGGCCCGGGAACACAGATTTAGGTTCCCCCAAATTCCATGTTCTAATGTAGAAGCAGTTTCGTGGGTTTTTTTGTAGTTTTGCAGAACAAAGAAAGTCATAAATCAAGGCAAGTTTAGAATACATTGGTGAGGACACCAGAGATGTGGGTACAGCGGGATGGAGGGAGCTGTTTTATAGGCACAGGATGCTATATGATGGCATTCTTAGCTCTTGGGTTGGTGGAAGCTGGTGTTCTGCTAAGTTAACTGATAAAATTGGTAGTTCATTATTTTTAAAAAAAGGAGCTCTTAAAAGATACATATGAGTTAAATGAGATGCTAAAACAGGAAATTGAAAGTCTTTTTAGGGCTGCTATTGAAACTCAGGCTACATTCTAAAGTTACTTTCTCTGACATTGCTCATCCTAGAGTTTTCCTTGAGCAGCTTTTTGTGCTCACAGGAAAGTGTCTTTATCATACAAACCAGTCCTAAAATTCCTTCCAGTCTCAAAGCCCAAAATCTCAGTTTGGCCCACACTGAGGTCCCTACAGATTAGGGGAACTCCTCAGGCTGTTGAATCAAATCAAACTATGTCTGCAGATCCTCAGAGATATTCCTAGGGATTTATGCTGAGACTCATTTTCAAGCTTCCTGGTGAGTTTCCCTGTGTTATTTGACNGGTCAATCCTGTTAGATGTGGGTTCTGTGTTCCTTCACTTCTGCTTTTCTGACAAACGCACTAAATATTTAAGAGCCACTGACACCAAAAACAGATACTTCCTAGGTACATCTCATCTNTTCCTGGGTCGTGTGTAGTAACGCATGGCTTTCCCGGGGAGCAGCTTCATAAACTGATCTCCACCTCCTCCAGTTGTATAAAGAGCAGACTGTTAAAGAATGGGTCCTAAGGATGATGGAGTTCCCCGGGATTCTCGTTCTGGGGTAAGGAAATGGATACAGCTGGAGGGGCAAGTTGTATCTCTGGAGATTTCAAACAATTCCAGCAGCTGGTCGGACCACCTCACAGGCAAGACTAAAACCCAGATAATGAGGCATGGTCGATGTAACTACCCAGACCAGGGCTGCTCCGATGTGCCTATCTTTAGCCCTCTATTTAAACTTTTTCTTATTTCAGGACCCTAAAGGTGGACTTGAGAGGTTTGCTCCATCTTTGTCAGCCCTTCCCAATGTTGAATAATTTTTTTTTCCTGCTTTCTGCTTTTAATGTGGCTCATCTAATTGGCTTCTTGTAGAAGGGTGGTCAGACCTGCTTGGCACAAGTTGCGACCTCCAAGTTACCTGCTAGAAATCAGTCTGGGACACATACACACAAAACTCACTCTCCCGCTCAGCTAGAGAGANAAAGAGAGAGGGTTTACCTTAAGTCTGTAGGAGAGACATCACCTTTGACCCTCTGTTGCTAAGCCTTTCTCTCATCTTAAAGAAATAGGATAAACATTTTGTGTTTTCTAAAGTGGATGCACCTAATTTCACGTGATGGTGTCATGTGTCTATGATAATTGTTTTTGTATATTTTTGGCTGTTTTCATATATTGTTTGTGTCAAAGACTTTTTTTAACACATTGTGGCCACCTACCTCAGTTCTCTTTTTAAAATTAATTTTTGTTATGTGCTAAAATTATTTTTTGGTATGCCCAACTAAATTGCACATGCAGATTCAAATTTCAATATTATGATCATATGTTAAGACCTGATAAATACATGCTATTTATACATTTAAGTATGCTAAACATCTTAAAACCTATTTAAATGATCTTTGGGAATGTTAAATGTTTCATGAACTTTTATATATATATATATATATATATATATGAATCCCTTCCAAAACAGATCTTCATTTATATAATGGGTACATAAATTCATGTGATTTTTTTCAAAATATTTTTTTTAGTATGAGTGCTCTGTTTGCATGTATGCCTACATGCCAGAAGAGGGCATTAGATCCCACTATAGATGGTTGTGAACCTCCATGTAGTTGCTGGGAATTGAACTCAGGACCTCTGGAAGAGCAACCAGTGCTCTTAACCACTGAGCCATCTCTCCAGCNCCCTCAAAATATTCTTAACATAAAACTTAAATGTAAGGTTTTTATTATGGTTAGACTACATATAAATTAATATATATAAATTAATATATATATGTTTACTGAAGATCTCTACGCCTTTTCTTTTTCATAATGAAGATTATAGAAAATAAAATCCCAACACAATTATGTTGAAAATCTTGGTTTACTGAAATATATCTTATGTATTATTAAAACTATAAACTGTCTATATTGAGTTATGTTTTATTTTTACATAATGTACTTATTGCCAAGTTGACTTATAAGTCAGTGCTCCTGTAAACTAACTTGGCTTGACTTCATTTTGGCTCATAGTAAACTAAAATTAAAATACATAAATATGATAAAAGACAAAAAGTATATTTAATCAATGTGACACGTAGATAAAACAAATAGAGATGACTAATGGTGCTAAATCTTTCCTTGGGACAATTAACAAGAGTTTTTAAATTTAAAAAATTTGGAACTGCTTTTAATGACAAGATATATATAACCCTACAATTCTGGTCAAGATATTATCTTCTTGATCTTGCTCCAGTTCTGGGTCTACAACATGGTCCCCATTGCTTGAGGGTATAAGTTAGCTTGAAGAGGTGATTGTTCCTACTACAGGATATGTTCTTCCTACTAACAATCTTCCTCCCTTGAGATTCGAAACTATTTATTCCACAGGTTGAGAAGATAGCTCATGTCTGTGTGTTTAGATATGCTGCATATGTATATATGTATAAATACATATACATTCTAAGTATTTTAAGGATATTTTTGACCACTACTGCCTCTTTAAAAACAAATAAATTAAAAATTGTGTTTTCAAGACCATTTCTTTAGTCAGGCCTAGATAAGAGAAAACTCCAAGTATTTTTAAATTGTCATTTTGAAAACCTACTTTGAGACTTATGTAGACATCTTAGAATTTACAGATCATCTTAATATGTTACACCATAGTGATATATATATATTTAAGTAGTTATCTCTATTTTATATTATTTTATAATAATAATAATAAATGTCAAACATTATCCTGTTCTGGATGCCTTATCCTACTTTTGATGCTTCAGAAACGTTAATAAAAAGTAAACACTTTTTCTAACAAAAAGCCATTTCAAGCTATATGTTATAATTTAAATCTTTTACAAGTAATTAATTTAAATTTGATTAAGAAAACAAAACTATTATGTACTTTACCTATGTTTATAATTACTAGATAGCTAAGACAACATATGTTTTGTTTTAGATACAGCCTCCTGAGTTTTCATTTAAAATTACCTCATTAAAATTGTTTTCTAAATTTTGTAATAATAATAATGTGAAGATTAAAAAAGTATGTTATAAACAGTTATGTAAAAATAAATATGAGTGTAACTAAGTTAAAAATAATATAAAGGCTATAAAATTTTTGAAGGTTAATTCAATACCCTGAGATAAAATTAATGCCTGTTTTTCTTTTTTT
>LZPO01087213.1:251850-264267 GCA_001675575.1 Neotoma lepida | reverse complement strand
AAAAAGAGACTTCCATGATCAACTGTCCATATTGTCCCTGGAAATGTACTACATTCTGGGCATCATGCAATACTTCTTTCTTATGTAAGTGGCAAAACTGAATGGTTTCCATGGTGCCAGTGGCTGTAGGGAAACCTTGGTAAGTAGTTGAGTCAGAGAGGCCTTGTGTATGGTGTAGGTCTAAAATGGTAAGATTTGGTCTGGAAGAGAGGAAGACATTTCCACAGAGGGATGAACATGAGTGCCATTTAGAAACTTCTCAGAAGGAACAGGCCCCTGTGGAGAGGGCAGGGCAGCTGGTGGCTTGGCATTGTTGATGTCTGTTCCCCTATAAAGTGTCTTTCTTTCTGCTGCCAAGAACTGTGGTGACGGCTGATGAGGTTGATTCAGTTGTTGTGAAGGTGCTTGCCATCAAGCCCCATAAACCGAGTTCAATCCTTGAGACCTGGATGGTGGAAGGAGAGAGCTGACTCCCACAAACTGTCCTGTGACCACAACACACATGCCCACACTTGTGCACACACACACACACACACACACCACAAATTAATGTAATTTAAAAATGTTGGTGACCAGGGCATGGTGACACATACCTATAATCTAAGCACTTGGGAAGATATAGGGTGGAGTTCAGTTAGGTGGTTATGGACATAGACATTAGTTCTTGTTCTAAGGATGTAAGTTCAACTTAATGTGTTTTACTTGCAAAAAAAAAAAGGAGTTCTCATATTCCTGCATTTGTTTATGTCTTTGCCATAGGTCCTAATGTGTTTAGCTCAAAGAGTCTTGCCCTTCAAGCCCAGAAGAAGATCCTGAGCAAAATAGCCAGCAAAACTGTAGCCAACATGCTGATTGATGACACCAGCAGTGAAATCTTTGATGAGCTGTACAAAGTCACCGAAGAGCACATCCATAACAAGAAGGAGGCCCACAAGATCATGAAAGATGCANTCAAGGTGGCAATCAAAATCNGTATCCTCTACCGGAACAAACAGTTCAGTCAAGAGGAGGTGGTAATTGTGGAGAAACTCCGGAAGAAGCTGAACCAGACTGCCATGACCATGGTCAGTTTCTATGAAGTAGAATACACCTTCGATACAAACGTGCTGTCTAAGCTGCTGCATGAGTGCCAGGAGCTGGTCCACGAACTGGTGCAGCGACATTTGACACCCAGAACCCATGGACGCATCAACCGTGTCTTCAACCACTTTGCTGATGCGGAGTTCCTTTCCACTCTCTATGGTCCACATGGAAACTGCAGGCCCAATCTCAAGAGGATTTGTGAAGGAATCAATAAATTGTTAGATGAGAAGATCCTCTGACTGGCTTCTCTTCTCCTGGACTTTGCTGGCTTCGAAGTTAGAACATCCAACCTGGTCCAGTGAGAATCAAGCAGCAACCCTCATCCAAGGTGTTCTAGTTATGTCCCCTTCATCCTTCTGATGCTGATTCTAACCCAGACTTAGTGTGTTGACTCCCTGTACACAGGCATGAGGTCTCAAGTGTAAATGAACTGTGTTTGCAAGCACAAAGAATAGTCCACTGTTCTAAGCCTGCTTTGCTTATCACCATGAGCTCAGTTCATCTTAAAGTGGAAGGCATCCTAGATTGGGACACAGAAGACACGGGTTTGGATATCAGTCCTCTCACTGTGAACTCTTATCTTCTGTGTTCTGTAGATGTGATGCTTCCCGACTACCTCACAGGGCTGTTGTGAGGATCGAATGGAACAACTCACATTCATGGTTTTGTGAAACAGAGGCCAGTGACTGTATATAATAAATAGATGGGGCATAACTATTCATAATGATGTGTTTGTTTGTTGTCAGTTGTCATGGCATATTTAGTAATCATAGTACCAGAGAGGCTGGGATATGAGAATTATGATTTTTTTCTTTTGATAGTCTGAACCACAGAGTAGGNTTGAGACAAACTTGACCTATATAGGAAACTCTGAGGAAATGAAAATGGAAAAGGGGAAAAAGGAGGAAAAAAACAGAAATAGAAGAAAAGGAAAAGTTCCTTGCCACCTTTGAGAGAAACGAGAGTCAAGGTGACATTGTTCCCTTTACTCTGCACGTGGACTGAGGACACCTGTCCAGGGCCACAGCAATGACTCTCGGTTTAGGAAGAGCAATGCTATCCTTACTTCCTGGTTTTCTCTGGTTTCTCAGACTCTCCAGCTTCGTCTCCAGCTTCATCTCTTCAACACCCATTGCACTTCTCAGGCTGCGTTGACTCACTTTGTCACGTGTCTCCTCCTTTCATTTCATCTTACACGAGAAATTTTCCATTTGGATGAGTAGTTTTCAATTTCCCTAATGANATGATAAATTCTGTTTTATGAGGTGTGAGGGTTCTGCACTAAAATTTTATTTATAATTGGTCTGTAATATTTCTAAGAATCTGTTGTGGTGTAAAGCATCAGAAGATGTATATGATTTATTAGCAAATCAGTGTAATTAGCATATCTATCACAAATATTTATTTTTTCTGGCAGGATTATTCAGAATCCCCTCCTCTAGCTGTTTAGTAATATGTAGCACATTATTATTAGCTATAATGACCCTATTATGAAACCTAACAGTAGAATTTTTCTATGTGGATGTAACTGTCAACTTTTTCCCATCTCTTTCCCTCTCTACTTCTCACTCTGTAGTAACTGATGTTCTACTTTTTATTTCTTGGAAATCAACTTCTGAAGTATTTCATGTTTGTGAGTTACACAGTGTTTGTTCAGTGTCTGTCTCATTTCACTTAACATAAAGTTTTGTAATTTTATCCATATTGCTGCAAATGTCAGAATTTTTTTTTACAATAAAAAACATTCTGTTCTGTTCAAATGTCATTTTCTCTTCAGCTGCTCATCTGCCGATGGTGCTTTGAGTCTTAGCTATTGCAAATATTGCCACTGTAATAAACATGGGAAGGCCCATACCTGTTTTCAACATGACTATTCCATTTACTTTGCATATATACCCAGTAAGGTGGTTTCTGGGGTAAGTGATCATTTTATCTCCTNCCTCATAGGGAACAACCATTCTGTTTTCTGCAATGATTCTGCTTTGTATCTGCAGCAACATTATATAAAATTTCCCTTTCCTCCACATTCCTATCAAAACATGTCATCCTTTGTCTTTTGGGTATTATCACTGTATCCTCCGAGAAGTAAAATCTCACTGTGAGTTTGATGTGTGTTTTCCTAATAATTAGTGATTTAATCATTTTTACAAATATTTTGGCTATCGGTATGCCTCTTTTTTGAGAAATTTCTATTCTTGCCTTTTCCTTTTTAAAACTTGGATTGTTTTAATTTGCTATTGAGCAATTTGATGATGTTAATAGTAATATAGAGTGAATGAACAGAGCTGTGTATGCTGTGGATGGTAGACCCAGAGAAGTGGAGCTGCCCAGCCACAATCTCAGTCAACTCCAGATGTGGGACATTGAGCTACAGGATTTAATTTCCACTGTGTAATTTTGATTTTGCTTTGATTTAATTGTGCCTGTGCCCTAATTCTTACCTCTTGGAATAAGAAATAAGTAACTTGCTGTGATTTTAAAGGAGCCCAAACTTTGGAATTTTAAAGAGACTTTGGATACTTTAAAGAGACTGAATTTTTAAACACTGTGTGACTTTAAAAGTTATACCATGCTTTATATTGTGACATTGATATTAATATGAGATCTTAGGGATAAGCAAAACAGGAAAGGTTATGAATTAATAGTAATATTTTAGTATGTCAGTATTTAGTATGACAAGGGGTCTGTTGTCTTGGTTGAGTATTTGTCAACTTGACATAAGCTAGAGTTTTCTGGGAAAAGGGTTATCTATTGAGAAAATGCAGACGTCAGATTGTAGGCAAATCTCTAGGGTGTTTTCTTGATCAGTGATTGATGTGGAAGGGCCCAGCTCACTGGAAATAGTGTTGTTTCTGGGTGGGCTATCCAAGGTTGTGTAAAGAATCAGGCTGAGCAAGCCATGGGGACCAAGCCAGTAAGCAGCACCCCTCNGGGGCCTCTACCTTAGTTCCCGCCTCCAGAATCCTCCTCTGAATTGGTACACTTAATTACCTTCATGAAGGACTTAAATCTGACAGGAGAAATAAACCCTTTCCTTCCCCAAGTTGCTTTTGGTCAAGATATTTTACCACACCAGTAGCAAGCAAACCAAGATAATAGGATACAGAGTCCTTTGAGTATATCCTGAGTATAACTTGAAATATGTGATGGTGACATCTCCAGGCATCCTTTTACTGTTCAGGATTTTGGTTGTCATGAGTCTTTTATATTTTTATATAACATTTAAGATTTTTTTCTGTAAAGAATTGCATTTAAATTTTGATAGGAATTGCATTCAATCTTTAAGTTGCTTTTTGTAGGATGGCTGTTTTTATAGTATTAATCCTGCCAATCCATGAGCATGGGAGTTCTTTCCATCTCCCTGTATAATCTTCAATGTCCTTTTTCAGTGTCTTAAAGTTTGTGTTGTACAAGTCTTTCACTTCCTTAGTTAGATTTATTCCATGATTTTTTTTAAGGCTGTTGTAACCTTAATTGTTTCCCTGATTTCTTTCTTGGTGTGCTTGTCATTTGTGTATAGAGAGGCTATGTATTTTTTTAGTGTTATTTTTGAATCCTGCTACTTTGTGACTTTGTTTATCAGGTGTGGGATATTTCTCATGGACTCTTGAGGTTTTTTTAATGTACATAATGGTATCATCCGCAACTACGAATACTTTGAGTTCTTAATATCCCTTTCATCGCCTTCATTTGTCTTATTAAACTAAGTAAGACTTCCGGTACTGTACTGACTAGGAGGGGGAGAAAGTGGACATACTTGATTTGTTCCTAATTTTAAAGGAAATGCTTTGAGTTTCTCCTTGGGCCCCTCTTTCTTCCTTCCTTCGTAATTCTTCAGTAACACTGGGATTAAACAAAATTAAGAAGAGCCCATTAGCTTTGACTTAATTTGATTTTCAGTTTAGCTGTATTTATGGAGAAAGTTGAGAACAGCAAGTTCACCTACTGCAAGCTGGTTTAAATAAGCTCCCAACACCACAGACTTCCAGGTATCATGAGGTAGCAACTGCAAAGACAGAGATGNGAGGTTAGAACCATTTAAAAATGCATTAGGAGAGGGCACAAGGGAGGGAAGACCTGAACACTCAGGGAGGGACTTTGCTTTTATCTACTGCTGAAGTCTTTGGTTTCCCAGAAGAAACTCTGTGGGACTAAGAGCAAACCTGTGAGCAGAGGCATCGATGCCGACTGCCTGGTACTGGAGACACTTAGAGTCTCTGATGAAGCTGCTCCACAAACATTAGAACAAGTGCAAACTAGATTCAGCTGCTGCTGCTGAAGTAAAGAAGTGTTGCTATGGGATACAGGAGCAAACAACAAAAGCAGAATATCTCCTCCGCCTTCGAGCCCTGCAAACTCCCTAACTGTAGAGACCCACAGGAAACCTGACAATGCAGACACATGGCTCTGGAGTTCTAGTCCCAATGTCACACAACAGAATATTGAAGAGTGGCTTTGGAACTCAAAACTAATGAATGACAAAAATACATATCTACGTATATAAAGTCACTTAGTGCAATTCATGAATTACATATTATGTGGATAGTTAACTAATATAAATAAACTTAAAATCAAGCTCCATATGTTGTGTTCTGAGTTATTCTGTATATTNTCAATAACTAAATAACATCAGAAAATTTCTCCCTTTTGATCTTGGTCTTAAACGTACATATTAATAGGTTAGTTTATACATTTTTATCTATAATGGTGATACTTTTGTAAAATTTTCTAAGGTAATTTTTGCTTCTCAGAAGCAAATAAGAATTTGATTGACTGAAAGTAGCTAACTACTTTTTGGCTTTTGAAAGAGCTGCCATTTGCAAGTCTCCAGTATATACACAAAACTGCCTCAAAACTCAATAGAATAAAAAACCTTATGGGATTCAAGCTTTTCAAATTTGTGATCAAATTTTAATTTTTTTCTTTAAAATACCCAGGGGAGAATTATTGCAGGAAGATAGCAAAGCAGAATTGAAGAAAGGAGGAATCTGGCTACATTTTCAATCACACATATCACTGAGCAGAGGGGGGGAAAATGAATAAAGAAAGCACTTAGTTCACTGCCACAGACATCCAGTGACATACACACATGCACACACACATAACACACACATATACACACATATAACAGACAGCCATTAACACTCACATACATTTAACACAGCAATCCACTAACACACACATATGCGCGCACACACACNCAACAGACATCCACTAACACACATAACACAGCAATTCAGTAATACATATACATGCATACACATACACACATAAGGCAGACACACACATAACACACATGCACACACATGCAAACAGAGACAGACACATAACACAGACACACACAAACATACATATAATACAGATATACACAAACACAAACATACACATAGAGACACACAAACATGTATACACACAGACACACACATACACACACACACACATTTGAACATACACTTTGTAGAGAGAAGATAAAGATTTGTATCTAATTTAGATGTCCTTTATTGTAATCTAATCAGTGCATTTACCATTAAGAAATAAAAAGGCTATCACTTAAGTTATGACTTATTCATGCTTATAAAATATGTTACTTCAGAAATGTTAAAAAAAAAAAAAACCTCAAGACTTCTTGCCTAGGAGTCTCTGATTCGTAGTATGAAATAAGACCACAAGTTAGGTCTGTGTGTTAGTGATGGCATTTGGTTACACATGTTTTACACTAAGGAGGGAAAGAATGCTTTGAGATTCCAAAGTCCAACTCCTCAGATACAGAGATTTTTAAAAAATAACCTACTCTGGCCTCAAGCTTGCAGTGAGCCTTCTGCCTTGGGCTCCTGAGTGCTGGATTTATGGAGGTGAGCCACTATACCCAGGAACACTAGTATGTAGTTCCTTAATTGATGTTAAGGAATTACTTTCTAATGGTAAGCTCCGTTGGTTTTTGTCCTTCAAGATGAGGACATGGAAACATTAGATGTGACAGAAATGCATTGGAAACCATGAAAGGGAAGAGGGAAGAACCTTCAGCCTGGGGTATAGTTATGACACCTGTGGAGGGAGAGTGGCTGCACAGGACCTAACTATAACACAGTTTCAAGAAAGGCTGAGCAAAGAATGGAAAGACCCAAGATCACATTGTGGTGAGCAGAAGCCCTGAGTGAATGACATGATCACAGACATGTCAAGGACTCCAGTGCCTTCGACCCATGGGAAAGGCAAAACCTTCCTCTGTGTCCCTATGTGGATATTGACAGTGTGTGAAGAAAATGTCAGCCACAGCTTCCTGCTCCTGGGTATTTACAGCATGAAACTGTTCCCCTACAGAAACTCCTACCAAGATGAGCTAAATCTGCCTCCTCCTTCAGCTGTATGCAGTAAACTCATGACCTTGCTCAGCGGTGTATAATAATAAACATGCTGGGATTTCTGGCCTGGTTTTGGTGTGTCTCCATCAGAGAACGTGGCCCACCCAATCCTAGCTTTTCTGTATGTGTATCTGTTGTTTCTTCATTGCCACAGTTAGGTTAATCCCTGAGCTGTGAAGGTCACGGCAGATGGTGTCAACACAGCGACACCTGACTGTGGCGAACTCAAGTTGGTCAGGCAAAGGAAGGTTCCAGTGAGAAGCAAGCACACAAAGGTAATTGGAGAGTACGACTCTATGTATGAGGAATACAACATGGGACCAGCAGAATCCGTAGACAAGAAGTTATATATTAATACTTGAAGACTTTGAGGAACCTCAGAAGTAGGTAAAAAGCATTATAGTTCCATCAGTTAATTCTTAGACTANGTTCAGGAGATATGCCCTTGGTTTCCCAAGGAAAAGACAGTAAGTTTGGCTATTTGGGAGAGGACAGGAGAAGAATTAGGGGGTGGCTATTACGTTGAAGGACTCAAACACATTTCCATTCTCACTTTTGGTTTATGGAGTTGCGTATGTGATTCCATAGATTTCCGGTTATTTCCTTACCAAAGGGGAGGCTCTGCCTCACTGAATTGTGGGGGAGTCTGGCTTTGTAAGCCTGGCCACTCAGATTACTAGGAAGTGACCTCTTGTCCCTGACACAAATAGTGACGGGGGTGGGGAGGNGGGTTCACATCTGTGACTCTAGTAGCCTCCCTACAACTTGTGGAGATAGAAAGGCAAATTCGATCCACATGTCATGCTCGCCCTGGCCTGCCTGATGCCTCGGATGCTGATATGGAGGAAAGTGATTCTCAGAATGAGATCACCCAACCCACGCCACAATTTTGCCTTGGGGCTGTGCCACCGAGAGACTGCAGGGGAAGTGGTCTCACTCCTCTACAGCAAACCTGTCTAAGGAGAGAGACCTGGAGGAAGGTACTAATGGTTTTCTTTGCTTTTGCATGTTTGAGCAACCTGATCTGCAGAATCCAAACTACATGGTGTGCTATCATGAGACCCAACAAGTCTGTACAGCCTATGTGCCTAAGGCTTCATAAACCTAAGGACCTATTCAGAGTGTCCTCAGTGACAATTCATGGATGGCCTCCTTCTGACTGGCTAAGCATGGCAAAATCTTGCCTCAACCCAAGGCATTATCTTTCATCTAGAACTGAATTACAGATTATATCGGGACCAGGAACAACATAATCTAACCCGTGGAGTTGCTATAACCAAAGACATGCTCCTGTATACAGGACCTTATGAAGTGACCAGCAGCCAATTACACTAACCTTTTCNAGCCTGCCACGTTAACATGTTAACATATTAAAGGCATGGAGAGAATTGCCCACCAAAGGAGCAAACAACTCCATGGATAACTGAGATTCACCAGGGCCCAGGAGAATTGTACTCAGTCTTTGTGGCCTGGCTCTTACAAGGGCACATTACAGATGTCCTGAGGCAGGGGAGGTGCTCATAAAACAGCTGGCCTTTGAAGATGCTAACAAGACTTGTAAAGAGGCACTTAGGGGATCCTATAAGCACTTACATTTACAAGAGATGACTAGTTTGTGTGCAGACATAGGTCCTAGCTACACCTTCAAGGCATTGCTATCACAGCAGCCCTTAAGGAAGAAGTTACATGCCTTGAGGGAGATAGGGCCCCTGTTACACATGTGGAAAAATGGTACATTTTGCTTGTGATTACCACAAGGATTTAAAATTTAAAAACAAGTAGGCCCTGGTACCATCTGGATGACCTGCATGGCCCCTTGGTTTATGCCCATGATGTCAGAGAAGAATCCACTGGGTTAATGAACTCCACTCATACATGGGCATCTTCTGACAGGGCTGGGAGCGGGGCCTGCCCTATCACCATCCAATTGCAAAGGCTATTGCCTGGGGAGGTCCTGTGAACCAACAGAGCAGACGGATGACCCTCAGCCACCCAAGTCCATCATTAACCAGCTCTCTCGGGCAACCTCAGGCAGTGGAGGATTGTACCTCATCTACCACATGCCTTAAACTAACCTCTAACATGGGACCCCAAGCCATCCCTACTGGCACAGTAGAACTTACTTTGGGAAGGACCAACCAGACCCTATGGGGACTAGAGCTCCACCCAGGGGTAATAGATAAAGATTATACAGGGGAAATTAAAGTTCTGACTCAGTTGCCCCAAACTTAGTTTGATATTATACATGAATTAAAACTAGCTCAATTAATGATATTCCCCAATGTTAAACAAGGGAAGGTACTCATGGCTCATCTCCATAATTTTTTAACATAATCTACCTACACATTGCTTCCAATGGAATATTCTTGTCTGGGGTCTGAAAAACAGCCCTACTATGCACCAGGAATCTGTTGAGGCTATCGAGCCCATGTATGACAAAACCCTAAGGCTTGTATTACTACTATATGGATGATATTCTAATCAGCCATCCTGACTTCTGAATTGGTAGCCATCTGTGTCCCCCTCAAAAATAGCTTTTAGACCCATGGTCTTCAAATTACTCCAGAAAAAGGTTCAAAAGACATCTCTAAACAATAGCTAGGTATAATTATAGAGAAATATTCTCTATGCCCTCAAAATCAAGAAATTTGCGAGGATTGTCTCAAAACTCTTAGTGATTCTAAAAACTGCTGGGAGATAATTGTTGGCTCAGACTCTCACTTAAGCCTACTACCCAGAAACTTTCTACACTGTTCCAAGTTTTAAAAGGGAACCAATCCCTCTTCTCCATGCCATTTCATTTCTGAATTCAGCTTCAGCTGAAGTGGAAGCAGCTATGACCCCTACTGGGCTACTCTGGCAACTGCGGTACATTTTGGAATGGTTGCATCTGGGACACTCCACCCCCAGGCTTCGAAACCCTTCCTATGATTTGGTGGCAAAATTAGTCTCGAAGGGGTGCAAATGCACTATAGAAATTCTAGGTAAAGAGACAGAAATAATTATTCCCATATTCACGAGATCAACCACATCAGCCTTGGCAGCAATCCACTGGCTAGCAATAACCNGCTAATTACTCTGCCCAGCTTGATTTTCATTTTCCACCATGGAGGATGTTACATTTTGCATCCACTCACAGGTTTATTTTTGCCATGGTAACACAGTCTCAGCCCCTTGTTTTGGCTAAACTGTCTTTATGGATGCCTCTGGCAATGATATGTCTGCCTACCACTCTTCCTCGGGTTCTGAAGTACAGTGCGTTCTACACTTCAGCCAAACAAGCAGAACTCTTTGCAGTCTGCATGATCTTAGAGATGTTTGATTTTCCCCATCAATATTTACAGCAACAGCTCTTGTGTCGTAGGAGTAATGCAAGCCTTGGAGACAGTCAGTACTGGCTGAACCCCAGATCAAGAGTTACACCATCTTTCCCATAGGACCCAGAAACTCTTGTGCTGCCTCCAGAGTCCTCACTATGTTGGCCATATTCAGTCACACTCAAGTCTCCGCAGGCCATCAGCTGAAGGTAATGCACAAGCCGATGCACGATGCACGCACATGAGCTTCTCTGCAGTGTATCTTGATAAAAGCCCATGACAGTCATGCTCTGCATCATCAAAACACCTCCTCTTTATGAAAGGAATTCGCTATTTCCCAGAAACAAGCTGGGCAGAGAGTTAAGCAATGTACCCGCTGCGGTTCCTCTTCGGCCTGTCTTGCATGACGGCGTTAACCCTGGAGGGCTACTTCCCAATGATCATTGGCAGACGGATGTTACTCATGTCTCGTCTTTTGGGAGAATACAATCTGTACATGTTTCTATTGATACTTATTCTCATTTTGTTTATGCCTCTGCCCACATGCAGGAGGCTGTAAAATGTATCATTGTTCATTGCCTTGCTCCAATTGATGTTATAGGGTTATCCACAGCACCTCAAGACAGACAACACCACTTCTTAGACCTCTTCTGCATTGAAAAACATTGGTGCCCAACATAAAATAGCTCACAACATGGGCATTCTTGAGCAGATGCAAAAAGGGCTTTAGGATAATGGTGTAGATCCAGAAGCATCAGTTTGGGCTGTTGATTATACCCCCTGCAGCAGAAAAGCTGGAAAAAGTACTTTTTATAGCCATCTCAATATGTAAAAATAAAATAGTCCAATCCTCGGTTGTGAGATTCATTCTGAAGGAAGAGACGAGGCTTATAAACTAGTTACTCTCAGCTCTGCCATTTCACTGCCACACAAATCTATATTGTGATCTGCAACGGATGAAACTACAGCTGAAAATGAAAGACATTTATATCGTAAGACTGTTATTGAGGGTACAGACAATGTGGAAGCAGTGTTGACAAGTTTGCCAATGATTCGGAGTTGAGTAAGATGGCAATAATGAGATCACTGAATTCGTACACAGGACAATTTCGGCCATTTCATTACTGTGCTGGGCTCACATGATAACTGCACCTGGACACAAATCAATGGTAAATGATTCCCAGAACAAAGCACTTAGGAAAGGCATGTGTGGTAAACAGTGCTCACAATAGGCCATCAAAAATAATTCTAACATTGGGCCACAGAGTTGAAGCATCAAAATTCTAATTACACATTGAAAATGTCTCTTGTAGGGAAGTGAGCTTCTGGCTGATTACAAATGTATTGTTTGAAAGATTCAGTTGGGCTTGGAAACAAAACTTAATGTCTTGGTTTGTAAGAACAAGTGCTTACCATTCCTCTTTATTGAATCTTCATGAATCCAACTCCCCAGTCTATTGCAGTGAGAAATTCTCCTAGGTGAGATTCATGGCCTTCTGAAACTGTTTCACAGACAGAATTCTGCTAGGGACTTAGCTCAGTGTAGCAGTAAAGCAGGGGGTACAGTTAGCATTAGAGATAGATTTATGGTTATATTTTAGTGTAGAGGCTAGATGTAGAGTTAGGATTAGGGTTCTGACTAGGGTCTGGTTAGC
>LZPO01087213.1:211372-224259 GCA_001675575.1 Neotoma lepida | reverse complement strand
TCACCCAAGACTATAAATCCTCTTTCTCCTCCTGCGCCGGGAAATTAACACCCGCGGCGCTGCGGGTNAGCGCTGGAAGCTGTTTGCGTCCCAGGGGCGCGGGTCGCCTAGCGACTGAACGCCACTGCAGGTGCCTAGGGAGGGATCCGAAGTGGGGACAAAGGGCGGCCTGACTGGGACGAGTGGAGGGTCCTAGCCCCCGGGGAGCCCTCTGTCCTGCCGGTCAGGCCCCAGGGCGGTGCCAGGCGGTAGAGGGGCAGAGCTGTAGACCGGAGGTCTCGGAGCCTCCACCCCGAGCCAGGTCTGTGGGGCTGGCGCGTTGCGCCTCCTCCCACTGTGCGAAACTCCACTCTTGGAGCATCTCTGGGGCAGGTGCAGTTGAACAGGCGGGCGGAGAACAACAGCCCCGGGAGCTGTGAAAGCCAGAACAGTGGAGTGAGGCATGCTGTTTTTCCAAGTGCCTTTATTTCCAAGTGTGGGCACCGACTACTCCCCCTCTTGGTGTGTCTGCTCAACCTCTAAGTGGCGAGTCCGGTAACACACCTTATGAATATTTCAGAAACGACCTCACAGACTCGCTTGCTTCAGATCAAGTTTAATGAATATGTGTGCGAGCCTTTCTGCCCGGTTCACACACCGATGGAAGCTTCAGTCACTGCTCGGAGCTTTCCAAATTTCATCTCTTTCTCCCCACAAACCGAGAAAAAGACGTCACAAATCCCCGCGAGCTTCAGACTGGTGTCATAAATTGAGGCTGTCATTTGGAGAGACCGATTTTAGGCAGGCATTCAGCCTTTGTTCTGCATCTCAGCAATGTGCGTGTGCGTGTTGTGTCGGCCGCTTGACAACCGTCCTTAACTGGTATTACCAATATGGTGGAAAGCAGGTAGCATGCCCACATTGGGATAAACGTCATAGTTCCTTGTTGTCTTATGACAACACGGAGAAACAGCGATCTTAGTCATTCTCTCCCTAGAAGTTTCCTTTTGAGGTCAATCTAGTTGAAATTTTGCCAAAGGCACACATTCTTGTTATTCCTCACTATTGGGAGATACTCCTCCTTGAACTCTCTTATGGGAAAAACGAATGCTTTCTCTTTAAGACATCGCTGTCAAGAACAGCAACATCATGTTTTATTGCAGGGAACTTCCTGGGTTGTAGCAGACTTACACTTTGAGCTATAACTCTCATTGTACCATTCAATCAACCAATACACTGGCANACTGCGTAGCTGTCAGTNCTCCAAGATGGTACTCATTTGCAGACGAAGTCAGTCAGCCTCCCCCACCCCCACCCCCGTATGTGAGAGATAGGTAGGTAATCTTGACCCATCTATAAGGAATTTTTTTGTTGACCAAAAACTCAAGATTCCCTGTGAAGAGTAATGAGGCGATAATTCTCTCTTGCAAGTACGCTCACACCAGGAAGAGGCTGAGGTGCTCCAGTTTACAGATGTTGCACATTGAGGAAAGGCTTTTCCAGCAAAGACTACCGCAGTTACATCACAGGCTCCGCCTCTGCCTGCCAGNCTGCTTCTCCCAGTCTGAAGACAGTTTGCGTGTTGCCTTGCTAGATTAATGAAGGAAAATAACAAGGAAATGAAATTTTGCTCATTTTCTCNATTGTATCTTGCTGATTCGACTAAAANTACATGAATGTTAGCTTTTTAAGAGATTGTTGAAGCCAGCATTAGAGTATCTTCNGTGCTAAAAAATTGTTGATGGTATTATAAAGGAATTCTATGGAATTAACAAAATAAGGGAAATATTATGTAACAAGCAACATTTCCTAAAGCATGTCACCAAATCGCTCAGGAATAAAGCCAGCTGCAGTCACAGATGTAAAATCTGGCTAATTAGGAAGTTTGCAGAGCTCAGACACAAACTTTCACGTGTGTCAAGGAAGCAGACCCTGTGTCCTCCAAGAATTTTTTAAAATCATTTTTAGGATTGTTGGATTTAGCAAATTAAAATTCAAGCTGCCTCACTAAATATGAATTTCAAATAAATAGCAAACACTATTCTAATTTAAATGTCATGTATGATATTTGGAATTATACTTTAAAAAATTATTAGTTGTTTCTCTGAAGTTTGGACTGAGCAGACTTTTTCCCCTGGCAAACCCTTAATGGAAATGTTTCTTTCCTCCTTTTTTGGGTCGCCTATGGGTTGAAAAAACAAAGTGGAACAGAAGTCATATGCTGCTCTGCAGACAATCTGGGGCAAGCTCAGCTCTTGGGCTATTGAGAATAACTCATGCCTGAAAGTGAGGATTCTCGGTTCTGCACATANTTGCTGAATACTTGTACTTGTTAGGCTCTGAGGGAATTGCCAAAAATCCAAAGATGAGAAGAAGCGGGGGCTGGAGATAGATTTACATCAACTAATGTAGGACTTGCTTTGTTGGAAGTGTGAGGTATATATTTGTCGGGGGTGTGTAATGTAAGAGGCTGGAGGAAGACACAGAATTCTGCTAAGTTTCTCCGTCAAGGAATGAGATAGTCAGCTACCCAGGAGTGTTGACTGGGCTGGCCTCAGATATGAGAATGAATTCTTATCATGGGAGAAGAGGTGTAAAGAAATTGTCATGGGACAGAATGAAGCTAGAAGTTTCAGAATTTTTAGCTGATAGCCTCAGTTAGAAACACAAAACAGCCCTATCGTGTCCTGAAGCACTCCTCCCCATCTTCCAACTTTCATATTGTTTCCTCCCCCAAAGAAAGACTTTTAAATAGTTGCTAATGGGAATGCAGAAGGAGCGGAGATGAGGCAAGTGTAGAGACTGGCAAGTGGCAATTAGGCAAAGGTATCTCTACATTAAAAAAAAAAATCTTTAAAAAAAATTTTTAACTATGTGGGTGTTTTGCCTGCATGTATGTCTGTGCAGCATGTGTGTACTTGGTGCCCTGGGAGGCCAGAAGAGGGCAATGGATCCTCCGGAACTGGAATTTCAGATGGCTGCAAGCTGTCATGTGGGTTCTGGGAACTGAACCTGGGTCCTCTGGAAGAGCAGCCAGTGCTCTTAACCAGTGAGCTATCTCTCCAGCCCCTCCCATTGCATTTTACAAAGCAGGTCACCTGCCTTCAACTAACATTGTTGGGTGCTCTTTTATTNTTCCACTGCCATCCTGGTCTCTTCAGATAAAAAGCCGCCACACAGTATCAGAATGCATTGTTTCTTAAAATTTTTACTTTTATATAAATGTAGGTACTTAAATGTATCATATGAGGTGCCGATCATCTCAGTTTCTTTTGGTATACTTTCTTGAAATAAGATAAGCATATGTTTAAGTTTTAGCAAATCTGTTGCCTCAGTGGGGAAAAGACATTAAATTGCTATCATTTTCTGTTTCGGTTGAGTTGTNTTGAAGGAAGCAGATGCTGGTGATGGAAAGAAAGTATATTTTACAGAAATAGCGCCGTGTGAAAATGACCATATGCTTGTAGTATCAGAGAGTACCTACTTAGTGTTCTGAAGGAAATTAATTCCCAAACAATACCGCAGCAAACACAACTGTGCCTGCAAAGATGCTGGAGGTACCGCTGAGGGTCAGTGGAGGNTGCTGCATGGCAGTTGAAGGTTAAACCCATGCAGTGTGTGTAGAGACTATCACTTGTGTTTTCATGATTCTGGTTGGCAAAACTACAATGCACGGTAATAGAATGCCAATCTAGATTACCCTTCTGTGAAGAAACCAAGCTATCTCAGCAATCATCCTTCAGAAGAGCCTCAAATGTTTAATTATCCACATGTGTGGCTAATTTTCACTTTAGTTTTTCTTATTAAAAAAAAAAAGGTGCTGGTGAGTGTACCTATGGTTTTATGGATGCCAGGCAAGCACTCTAGTACTGAGCTGTATTACACACCCCCACACAAAAGCCACTTTTTTAAAATTTTGAGACAGTCTCACTAAGTTGTTCAGTGTGGCCTTGAACTTTCTCTGTCAAGAAAGGTCCTGAACCTGTGATCCACCTGCCTCAGCTTCTTGAGTAACTGGGATCAACAGGTCTGACCCATGNGACCCAGTTCAAACTCTACCACAAANTGTCAAAATCCTAAGAATTACCCTACACTGAAGTGTCTAGTGAAATAGTCTTATCAAATAGACGATCGTCCACTAAGATAGAGCAGAAAACAATCTAATTCAGGAACTTATGCCAGTCCTTTTTGCAGAAGGTCAAACATCTTCCTGCCTTATAATTCTGAGCTTATATGAGAGAAAAAACTGTGGCCTAGGAACATACTGAAATTATTCAAGTTTAAGGCAATTAGAGCCTAGGTCTTGTTTCCAGCGAGGTTTCACGTGGATGCACACAGCTTTATTACAGGAAGCTTTGCTGCAGTGGTNCCCAGGGGCAACTCATGTGGACTATCACCCAGAGAGCCTCAGGTGATGCCAGATGCTCATTCTCTGTCTAAGTCCTTAGTAAACATCCTGGATCCGAACATTCTGCATACAGGATGTTCTTACATCNCATGAGCATGTAACCTTCCAGCCCCCTCGTGCTGACCGTGGGCAAATAGCATCACACCTTACTCTAGTTTCTCTGCTGTAAAATGGAAGGCATGAAAGTTAAAAAATAATGATATGCTGCCAGCCCTGATGTCTGTATCCATAAAATAAACTTGAGGCCTTGCTGTGGTTTCAATAGGTGAACAGCTTTGTTCTTACAGAAATAAGAAACCTATATAAAGTGAGTATACTCTATATGATGTTTCCCATGCTACTGAAATAATTACACAGATTGGATTGTTTTTTCCTTTTGGAGGTGAAGCAGTTTGGTTGTTGCCTAAGTAGAATTTATTAAGCTGCTTTTAAAGATCAGTCTCAGCTGGAGGTGGTGATGCAGGCACCTTTAAGTCCCAGNATTTGGGAGGCAGAGGTGGGCAGATCTCTATTTGTTCAAGACCAGCCTCGTGTACATAATGAGTTTCTGTCCAGACAGGGACTCTACCTCTTTAAAAAAAAATCAGTCTCAAGCAGACAAACAAAAACAAAAACAAAGATCATCCCTTCACTTGAGATGGCTCAGACAGTAAAGACACTTGCCTTCAAGCCTGATGACCTGACTTTGACCCTGGGAAGATGAAAACCAACTCCAACAGGTTGTCCTCTGCTCTCCACATACACTATGGTGCATGCGTGTGCACACTCAAACACACACACACACACACACACACTCACACACACCACAAACTAAAGAAATAATAAGTGTGTCCTCTGCTCTCCACATACACTATGGTGCATGCCTGTGCACACTCAAACACACACACACACACACACACACACACACACACTCACACACACCACAAACTAAAGAAATAATAAGTGTAATTTTAAAGACCAGTCACAAGCAAGCTAATGATGCAGATTCGGAGTTCCTCACAAACTCTTGCAATGAAGTTTCCATTTTAATTATTAAGCTGAACTTATTAATTAGAAGTCTGACGTAAGAGCTTATTTAAGCCACTATAACCCTCCTTCCTATTTTCTCTTGTACAATGAGGTAGTGAAAAGCTGACTTTTTACAAATATGTGTGTTGTGTATGTGTGTGAGCACCAGTGTCCTCNGAGGCCAGAAGAGGATGCCAGATCTCCTGGAGCTAAAGACTGTTGTGTGACCCCTGACATGGGTCAAAGAATTGAACTANGGTCCTCTGGAAGAGCAGTGTGTGCCATGGACCACTGTGCCATCTCTCTAGCATCTGCCATATGTTTTGAAGTTTTTCTTCATGGTGAAGCTAATCATTTATTTTTATCATAGATGTTTTGATTTTTTGTTTTAGTTTAACAGATACCATCAGTGACATTAATTCTGTTCCCTACATCTTTTTTTTTCTCCACCAGTTGGCATTGTCAATATTTGAAGTGTAAATCAGTCACTAAAATGCATTTATTGTATAAATGCATTTCTTCTTTTTTCTTTTAAATGAAGCAGAGAGATATCCTATTCAAAATCTGAAAGACAAATTTTCTAAAAGTTGTATAGCATAGTAGACCCTTTACTTTTTTCTTTTGTTTTTTGTTTGTTTATTTTGTTTTTTGAGAAAGTTTTGTTTTTCTCTCTGTTATGGAGCTCTGGCTGTCCTGGAACTCACTATGTAGACCAAACTGGCCTCTAACTCAGAGTTCCTCTTACCTCTGCCTCCCAAGTGCTGGAATTCAAGGCATGTGCCACCATGCCCAACTTTGACCCCTATATTTTTTAACATAATATTTCATTCTTTGAGAATTTTACACAAGCATACAATTGATAATCTACCTTTCTTCCCTCCTTCAACTCCTACCAAACCCACCAACACATCCTCTTCAAGTTCATTCTCTCTCTCTCTCCCTCTCTCTCTCTGTCTCTCTCTCTCTCACTTGTTAATAATCCACTGAATCAAATTATTGCTATGCATTTGCCCATGGGTATGGGGCCATCCCCTGGAGCATGGGCAGCCTCTCAGTGGCCATACCCCAAAAGAAAAATGATTCTCTCTCCTCCAGTAGTCATTAACTGCCAATAGCTCCTTAGCTAGAGATGAGGCCGTCTGAGTCCTGCCCATAGTCATCCTGGAATTTTGATGTCTTGATCCAGTGTAGCTGCTGTGAGTTCAGGAGCACAGTGACGATGTCATATCCAGAAGACAGCATTTTACAACTCTTCCCCATCCTCCAGCGATTGCCTCCTTGGTGTTCCCCCTCCATGNTATTTCCTCAGTCTTGGGCGGGGAGCGGTTGGTATAGCTNTCTGATTAGGCCTAGGCACCAACAACCACTTACTCTCAGCACTTGGACCAGTTTTGAGTCTCTATATTAACTGCTGCCCAATACAAAAAGAATCTCCTCTGACAAAGGGTGGGAGCAGTGCTAATCTATGGGCATAATGAAAATATTTAGAATGCAATTTGATAACATGACCACTTAGCAACACAACAGTGATGGGTTCCTCCTGTGGCCTACGACCCTCTCAGAGACAGGCTTACAGTACTAGGCGTGAATTCCCCCTTGTGAGCAGGCCTAAAATCCAATTAGAAAGCAGTTGGTTACCTCCAGAACAGTCACACACCACTGTTGTACTGGCAACTTATCTTGCCTGGAAGGTTGGTTTTGTACTATGCAGGATCCAGTGCTGGGTAGGACTAGTGTCTTTTCTCTTCCAGTGGCTTGCATAACACCTTCTAGCACTATAAAAGCTGGCCAGCAGGAAAGAAATTAACTGGTCACTTCCAGATTTCTCTAGATCCTGCAACTAATGTGGGACACTTAGGTTTTAGTTTTAAAGTGTCTTAAACATAAAAGGCCATTTAAATTAACTTTAAAAGATGTAATTATTTTTAGTTATGAAGTTTAATCATAGGTTCTCCTAAAATGATAAACACTCATTAAAACTGTGTTAATTGCNATGTATATTACTACATGTACCATTAGTCATAATTTTAAAAGCCTTTATTAAAGTGCCTAGCATAGAATGCCTTCATATTCTATCCTGTGTATCATGTGTGCATGGCCCAATGTGTGAACCCAGTAAATACGGATTTAACAATACAGATTTAACAATACAGGTGATTGTGTCTCNGTTGTCANTCTATACTGTACCAGATATTTCCNCCACTATTCTTTTAAATGATAGCTCATCTAGAAATATACATAATAGAGTCATAAAAATACATATACATATAGAATCCTTCTGGAACACAGCTGATCAGTTAGGCCCTTGCATAATCTGAGAGTGTGGTACAGGATTGAAATCTGAGATGTGGTCTCATGTTGACCAACTCTGTTGAGAGAATGTGAAAACCAGTACAGAAGGTGGGTTTTGCTGGTTTTCCTTAGAATTCCTTATTAGCTATAGTATTTTNGCAACTTTATCAATGATCCAAATCTATATAGGTCATTATGAATGCCTCAAAAAATAGAGAATTTGGATAATAATCAGGATTCAATTTGATATCCCTTGTCCCAGAAAAAAAAAATCAAGAGTAGGATTAAGTTTTAGAAGGGATGGCTATGAGGTTCATTTAGGATCTAAAATCAATTCCCAAAACAGAGTGTGGAAGTACCAGATTTTCTACTATTGAATTATGGAAACAGTTCTTNCCCTTGAATATGAACAGGAGGACTTTTGATTGGATTCATCAATGATCTAAGCTCAAATCAAAGACAGTCAGGAACAAAATGTACAGCACACTATATAAAGTGGCACACTTGGGACCACCTGTNGGAGGGGTAAGAAAAAAAGAATGATTTCCCTGAGTAGGACTTTGGCTCAGATGACCTAAAATTCACCACCTAAATTTGAATGTAGACTTTATATTGAGTTCCTAGGTGTTTACACATGGATCTGCCATTGTCCAATTCAACTTAATAAACTATATGTAACAGATAACTATTGTACCTCTGTCCTTTGTTTTTAAATGAATATATAACTTCATTATTTTATACTTAATTATTGCCTAGGCAACTAACAATCACAAATTAATCAATTAAAAGTTAAATAAGTGCATCTATTCTGCAACTACCCCTGGGTTATTTCCAGAATATTCTTTAATTACATAAGCTCATATTTGAAATTGTTCTTCTGAATGGTGATGTTTTTTAGTAGCCATCAAACTAGGCATGTGTCTTAAGCTGTACATCTAATGTACAACATGACAGTGGGGGGTGTAGTCTCTGGTGTCACTCTGCATCATGTTTTGGCTTTCAGAGACATATGTTTACACTATAGGATGGACATTTGTTTACACTATAGGATGGACATTTGTTTACACCTCTTTTTACACGTTGCCTTCAAAATTTCTGTCCTATATTAGGGACTGTATTCNNTGTTATACNGAGAAACAGAACCAACAGGAGATAGGCACATTTGTGCACACACGTAGACTCGTGTTGTGTGTGTGGGTGTGTGCATGAAGAGATTTATTACAAAAGATGGACTCTTTTAATTGTGTCCATAATCCATTGTCTGCAAACCAAAGACCCAGAAAAGTTGTTGTGATTCTACCCAAGAGCAAGCAAACACCAGTTCTCAGCCAACCATGCAAGAGGCTGCTTCCTCCTTCTCCCAGCTTCTGCCCCATTCAGGCCCACTGCAAATGGATAGTGCTGGCCATACTGGGAAGGGAAATGTGCTCTAATCGAGTCCAGGGATTCAAACACTGATCTTATCCAGAAACTACATTCAGACATACCCAGAAATAATGTAATCGGGACTCCTTGGGCCAGTCGAGTTGACATGTGAAATTAACCATCACAAGACTCCCCTGGGTTACTAAACAGATCCACTTCCCACAACAGGTGTTGAAAGTGCCAGAGGTTTCTTTTTTTCACACACCTTTGAACCTGAGACCAGTTCCCAGCATCCAAATCCATNGCCGGGGTTCCGGCCTTTAGAGCCGCTCTACCAACGCCAGATAGTGTGGAGGCAGCACCAGCCTGGNTCTAGTGGTGGGAGAAGAGGTTTCTTTTCTCGGCTGCTTCTATGTCACATGTCAAGCCATTCTTTTTTCTTTTTGGCTATCCAGCCTCCAAACCTGATTTCCTTGCCCACCTGGAAATCTGGGGATTATTTTCATGACAAATGCATTTTCTGCTTAAATAAGAGAGAGAGAATTTGTTTGGTTTGGGGTTTGGTTTTTGAGACAGTAGCCCAGACTGGCCTTGAACTCTTGGAGATATTCCTGCCTTAGCCTCTTGGATGTTGAGGTTCTGGGCATGACCGACCATGGCCCACTAGTTTCTGTTTCTGTGATATTGAGCCCTGCTTAGCACAGGACTAATCCCAGGCTAATGGAGGGGGCAGTCATCAGCCACTAGTACTCACTGCTGTCTCTTATACACATCTAGATGTGTATAAGAGACAGCAAGATGGGGAGATGTTTATTCATTCTCTTAGTGTTTATGAGGCAAGTCAGCTTGCTTAACCTAAGCTAGTGGTCTGGGGACCCCAATGGCAAACTTAGGTGGAAACGTGTGAACCTAGGAGTGTAGTGATTTTAAAGATTGCTTTAGGGTGAAATGGGGGAGTTGGTGTAAGAAAGGATACTCNTTAGGACAATAAATATTATGTTTCAACTAGTTCAAGAGGCAACAGTTTTTTTTTAAATTTTTAACATGTAAGGTTTGGAAGTCCCTAGAGTATATCAGGTCTTAATCACCATTCTGTTCCTGGTCAGCCCATCCATTTTCACTAAACCTAGGATGTTATTGATAAAATAACATATGATAAAAAAAACTATCATATTCTGAATAAAAANCTCAATAAGGAACTGGGGAGGTAGCTCACTCTGTAAAGTGCTTGCCACACAACCATGAGGACCTGAGCCTGANTCCCCATGTGAAAAGCCAGGAGCAGGGACATGTGCCTGTAGTCCCAGAGCCCAGGGGGATGACATAAGAGGGTTTCTGGGGCCAATCTTGCCAAATCAGTGAGACCTAGGTTCAGCGAGAGACCCTATCTCAAGAAATAAGGCAGCAAGCAATAGAGAAAGCCTCTGACTTCCATGGCTGCCTGCACTGATGTATATACACCCATCCACACATGTGAATACATACCGATCCACACACAGGCACATGTACCCAGCCCCCCCACATACACACATACACACACACTCATCCACACACATGTACACATACCCATCCACCGACATGTACACATACCCATACACAAACACGAACATATACCCTTCCACATATATGAACATGTACCTATCCACAGACACACACATAT
This sequence comes from Neotoma lepida, assembly GCA_001675575.1. Lineage (NCBI taxonomy): Eukaryota > Metazoa > Chordata > Mammalia > Rodentia > Cricetidae > Neotoma > Neotoma lepida. The sequence goes on along the minus strand of LZPO01087213.1, from coordinate 213,547 downwards.
ATACATACCCATACACACACACACACACACACACACACACACACACACCCCATACACAAAACTAGAAATAATGTAAGAAAATAAATACATGAAATAAATGGTTTGTTTATACCAGGGTGATAATTTCACATTACTTAAAGCATCATAATAGTAAGACTTGGTACTCCAGTCCCTAGGACCCCATCCTTCCTCACTCCAGATCTGAGTTTCTCAAGCAAAACACATTTGCTTTTAATGTGAAAAACTGTGTCCACATTTTTGCTGTCTTTTACAGTGGTTTTTATTTAGAATTTTAATTTTCAAAACTGAAATATTGAGGACATTTTGTGTCAAATGGACTGTTACTTTTTAAAATTTCCATAGTCTTTTAAAGGTCAGAGACATATCTCATCAACTGTGCTCGCCAACCGTTCGCTGCCTGGAAAGCTAGACAACCATATGGTTTTGAAGCAGGTCATAAGTAAACTTATGGACAGCCTTGACTTCTACAGTGAACATGGACTGCCACTGCTGTAAATCACAAATAACCTCCCAATGAGTGTTTATGTCTGCGGAAGGGGAAAGGCTTCCTAGTTGTCATGTTAGGGCATGTCAGCGGGTCAGTTTTAAAGATAATTGCTAAGGAAGGAGGAAAGAGCGACTCCAGAACGTGGCCTTAGGGAGATGGTTATCCGTGAACATTACACCTCTAGTGGGATATGCTGGGTGGCATGTGTGAACGGTAACTGTACAATTTCAAAGACTTTTTCATTCTCCAGGGTGGTCATTTTTCATATTGCTAGTTTTCTGTCATCATGCAAATACCTTAAACCCCAAATTACGTTTTATCTATATTTCAAATGCTCACAGCCTTAGGATTTTTCTTTTCTTCCCTTTTTTNCCCATTCCATTTCATCCCTCCATCACCTGATTCTTTCCATTTTCTGTCTTTTTTATTCAATTTGTTATTTTATTGCATCATATCATACTTTTTTGTTTTTTGTTTGTTTATTTTTGGTTTTTCCAGACAGGGTTTCTCTGTGTAACAGTCCTAGCTGTCCTAGAACTCACTTTGTNGACCAGGCTGGCCTCGAACTCACAGAGATCCGCCTGCTTCTACCTCCTGGGTGCTGGGATTAAAGGCATGTGCCACCATGCAAAGTCTCTAATCTTTCTTTACACAGATTTGTTACTTCTCAGGACTTGCTCAAATATGAAGCAGGCTGAAAACATAGACATTATCTGAATTTGCTAATTGTCTTAGGGTTTCCTATTGCTGTGAAGAGACACCATGACCAGGGCAACTCTTATAAAGAACATTTAATTGAGGTGACAGCTTACAGTTTCAGAGGTTCAGTCCATTATGATCATGAAGGGGGGCATGGCGGCGTACAGGCAGTCATGGTGCTGGAGCTGAGAGTGCTACATCTTGCAGGCAACAGGAAGTCGACTGGATGTCACACTGAGTGAAGCTTGAGAAAAACACTTCAAAGCCCACCCCCACAGTGACACACTTCCTCCAACAAAGCCACACCTCCTAATAGCGCCACTCCCTTTGGGGGCCATTTTCTTTCAAANCACCACANTAATTTAGACCTATTTACTCACCCNACTTAAGTCTGATGCGTGGCCGATTTGATCTGAAAAGACTGACTTTTCTTAGCACCTGTCTTTGGTTTGTGGCTCTGCTCAGGCAGAGCCCAGCAGTTCAACAAGTTGTTTTTACCCAGCCCCCTTACCCACAATCTGTGCCCTTGGTTGGTGTCCTGTGCAGATGTGTTCCTTGCTGGCATGCTCATTTTGGATAGTTTTTTTTTCCCCTAATTTATTGGAAATCATCTGAAGACAGGCATACACACAAAGCATAATAAAGAATTAGTGTGAGCTGAGTTCACCTGATCTTTAAACTCCATCGGCTTCAGGTATTTGTCAGTGTGAGCCTTTTCTAGAGTGTGTATGTTTTCCCTTCTCCACCCAAACATGNCAGCACTGAGGAAGGGATGGGTAAAAAAGAAACACATCTATTTCTTTTTTTAATATTTATTTTGTATTTACTTTGTGTGTGTGGCAGAGTGTTTTAACTGCATGTATATCTGTGTACCACATGTGTGCAGTGCCTGTGGAGGCCAAAAGAGGGTGTTGGGCCTGGCGGTGGTGCACGCCTTTAATCCCAGCACTCAGGAGACAGAGGCAGGT
>LZPO01087213.1:180647-197654 GCA_001675575.1 Neotoma lepida | reverse complement strand
TTCTGTTGTATGTGTGTTCAGTTCCATGAGGGACTAAGTCCACTGCCTGAGGGTAATGTTTGCTTTCCTCGAGCTCATCTCTGTCCTCTAAAACCTCTACGTCTTTAACTCAACAGATGCTGGGTTATTCACAATAATGATAAGATCCTCTGACCTAGTCTAAAACTTTTAATTATATTATACATCAAATTAATAATAAAAGGCCATTTCTTATCCCCTATAAGAATATTTTGAGGCCTATAAATGGATGACAAAGAATCAATGTTACCTTTAGATGATGTCTTAGTTAGGGTTTCTATTGCTGTGAAGAGACACCTTGACCACAGCAACTCTTATAAAGAAAACATTTAATTGTGGGTTTGCTTACAGTTTCAGAGGTTTAGTTCATTATCATCATGGTGGGNAGTGTGGCAGCGTGCAGGCAGGCAGACATGGTGCTGACTACATCTTTATCAGAAGGCAACAGGAAATTGACTCAGAACTTAAGCAAAAAAGAGACCTCAAAGCCTGCCCCACAGTGACACACTTCCTTCAACAAGGCTACACCTCCCAACAGCGCCACTTCCTATGAGCTTAGGGAGGCCAATTACATTCAAACTACCACAGGTGGCTATACTGTATTTATGTATTTATTTGATTTTGATTGTTTGAGAGATATTTTTGTGTGGATGTGTTTGTGTGAACATGTGTGGTCAGGTGTACATGCATGTGTATGTACATGTATGTGGAGGTCAAAGGNCAATATTGGGTATTTTCCTCAGTCACTCTCCACCTTATTTTTAAGATAGGGCCTCTCATTAAACCTGGAGCTCACTGATTTGGCTAGAGCAGTTGGAGAACAAACCTGAGAAATAGTCCTGTTTCTGCCTCTTCATCACCAGCGTTCCAGGTGCCCAGTGCCACACCTGGCTCTTTGTGTGGGTGCTTGGCCTTGAACTCTGGTCCTCATGCTTGTGAAGAAAGCACTTACTGAGTTACCTCCCCCAACCTCAATTTAAAAAACCTTTAATTTACCAATAAAAGTTTACAGTTGAGATGACATTTAAGTATGTTCTAAATGTCAATATGTAGTGTTTGCTGCTCCCCTCATACATGGTATACACAGAACAAAAAGATTGTGACTTTCAAAAAAGTGAATTTTAAGCCGGGCNGTGGTGGCGCACGCCTTTAATCCCAGCACTCGGGAGGCAGAGGCAGGCGGATCTCTGTGAGTTCGAGGCCAGCCTGGGCTACCGAGTGNGTTCCAGGAATGGTGCAAAGCTACACAGAGAAACCCTGTCTCGAAAAACCAAAAAAAAAAAACAAAAAAAACAAAACAAAACAAAAAAAAAAGTGAATCTTGTAAAAGGAAGGTTTTTAAGCATCAGATTTTTAATTTGGGTAATGATGCCATTAATAAATTGAATTAAAATTTCATCCCCTTCTCATTGAATGGAAGAAGATGAGCCATTAATTAATTAATTATCTCACTAACCCATGATCACTGCTTGTTCTCTAAGCCCACAGACAAAATTTCTCCAAACTTCAACACGACGCCTGTCACCATGGCAACAGAATTAGCGATAGCATCAAACCATGGAAGATAGTTGCCCACCAGCCCCTTTAATTCTTACTTTTCAGAAGGCAGGATGGTCTCTTCAGACAATGAATGTTAGGAAAGACTACGGGCCCCACTCCACCTGGTGACAGGGCCGAGGACTCTCCCCTGCTCTATAGGAGGGGACCATTTTCCANGTGTGATTTCACATTCCAGTTCACATATCAAATCATCTGAATCTCTCTTCCTTTTTGAAAGCTTACATAGGAAAGGGTCCCTCTTGCTAGGTCAAACACCGTTTGTCACCTTAATTCCACACCAATTGCCGGTACCTCTACTTAAGAACTTCTAGAGACCAACCACAGATTTCTTCAGTTGCTTTGGAGTGTGTATGTGATGCTGGGAACGTTGAGTGGCTTGCTGTGCTTAACGCTCATTTCCATGAGAAGCATTTCATTTGGGGACACTATGATTTTGAGCCAAGCACTGATTTCCCTTTTGGATATCTCTTTTTCTCACCAAGAGTCTACTTCTTATTTATTGCAGGATTTCTTCAAGCAAGAATTGACTTTTGAAACTATTTTTAAAACCTGTTTTCTCTTATTATTTCAAATGAAGTTGTCAGACCCCCACATTTAAGATGATGGAGTAGTGTGCAACACAGGTACCTACCCCTCACCCTCAGAGTGAGGTACAACCTGGCTCTAGTTGAATCCTCTTTTACTGAGGCCCCATCCCTGCTGACAATGTTCCTCTAATGAAGCAACCCAGACAGGAGTTCGCTTTTATTTGGTGACAAGGATATGATTCATTTTCAATAATTTACACTGGATAGCTATTCTGGTTCAGGCTAGAGAGTGAATTTCATACTAAACATGTAACTGTTTTATGGAAGAACATGGCTGTGAACTCAACCATAACCCCCACTATACAGTGTGTTAATAAACAGCAGAAAATGTTGGAAACGAGAGACGTATGGTAGCTCTTACTATTGAGTCAGAGTTCCCCCGTGCTTCAGCAAGGCATCCCTGCCCAGAGGCTGCCACTCCTCATTCTGAAGCATTATCAGAAAGACAAGATTAAAAATCAGAAGCAAAACCCTGCTGCCTGTGCATGGGTGAAGGCTGCCAGAGGCTTCGTCTTCCCGTCCTGAGAATTCCTACCAAATCTAACAGACTTATCAGTAGTGGCTAGAGAAAAGAAAACGTTCTTAAAACTAAGCTTTTATCAGTTGCTAATTCAGGCTGGGAGAAGCGCCCCTGAGCACGGGTCATTGGTGGAAGGGGTGGAGATAGAAGAACAAGATGAGGGACTGTGAAGGAGAAAGCCAACAAGGTCTGTTCCACCAGTGTTTGCAATGCCTCCTCTCAAACCCAAAGGCACAAAACACAGCGGGAAATGGCGAAGCGTGAATCCGAGAGTTCCTCCACCCTGAGAACTGGACAGACCCTTCCTCCCTCGCCCCTTCCCTCTCTCTCCCTTTCCTTCCTCCATCAAAAAGGAAAAACATATTCACTCATCTGTTTCTTAATTTCTTCCTTCTCAGAGTAATATGTCAAAACAGTTAAGAATCTCACAAAACTTGCCACCATGTTAAAATTTGTTCTGCTCTTGACCATCCAGAGCTTTGGGACTTGAAGCTGTGCATATGGGAGTTTTTGCCGGTCTGGTCCTTCTGCCTGGTAGAAAGTTGAATATAGTTTCTGTCCTCAAAATGGGACTGCCAATGTAGGGAGGAACTCGGGGCTTCTACCTTAAATGCCTTACCTAGACCAGGCCTACACACTAAACACAAAATAGATTATGTTTATCAAAATATTGATTAATCTGGTGATTTATTTAAAAGATAGTACTTAGCATGGCAAGCTGTTCTTTAAATGAAATGTCTATGTTGGCCCATTAGAAAAATAAGGGAGGGACTGGGGACATGGCTCAGCAGTTATGAACACTTGTAGCTCTTGCAGAAGACATGGGTCTGGCTCCCAGCACCCACGCAGTGGCTCACAAATATCCCTAACACCAGTTCCAGGGGATCCAACTCCCTCTTCTGAACTTGCAGGTACCAGGCACACATGTGATACACATACATACATGCCGGCACAACACTCATACACATAAATAAATAAGTCTTTAAAACAAATGTCCTTCTTTGAAAAAAAAAACAGAGAGAAAAATAAGGGGAAATTTAAATTTACTTTGGATAACAAATAGTGTTANAAAGACTGCAAGCATGAAGCTTACAAAAGAGTAGGTAGTCTTTCATTGGTATTTTGTGGTGTGGTTTATGTGACTGTGGGCTGTCACAGTCTTCTGTACCTTCAGAGTGATGCTTCTGTCCTAAGCCCCACCATGGCATTTCTGCTGCTTTTCATTACTCTTGACAGTGTAAATATCCTTGTTGGTATGAAAAACAGAGAGAGAGAAAGAAAAACAAACAGAATACGACGTCTTTTTTCTCCTCTTCTGTAAAATTATCNGCTTATGAAAGCCACATGGGTGTTTCTTCTGCAATACAAGGCCTGGGGAAGAAATGATACCCAGGCTGTAAGTCACTGTACAGATAGATACTTCCTGACACAGAGGATGACACTTTTAAGTCTCAAGCCACACCTCTGTGTAGGCCTGATGCCTCAGTCACAGGAGAGACATTCTGGAGCTTAATTTAAGCTGTGAAACGGCTGGTACCTTTACCCTGGGTGGAGTGATGATNAAGGAGCTTCACGTGTTAACAAGCTTCTCTTGCTATAATCAATACCTNAGAGCAACTTCAAATGAGATTTACTTGACTCATAATTCTGGAGTTACTACTGTGTCCTGTCACTCTTGGCCTGTGGTGAGGCCGCACTTCAAGTTGGAAGTACTCAGGGAGCAAAGCTGCTCACCTCATGACCACACAGAAAAGAAGGAGGAGANNGATAGAGGGACAGGGTCCCACAGTCCCCTTCACAGACAGGCCTCCAGTGACCTAAAACCTTCCTGCTAAGTNCCAATGGTGCCTTCCTAGGGACCAAGGCTAAATTTAACACATGGGCCTTTGGAGGATGTTCAAGCTCTAAACCATAGCATTCCATAGGCAATTCTCAGAGCCTTTTAATTCTTGGGAGATTAAATTCTACAAGGACCCAAAATCGTGTGGTCAAGTCCCGATGCATGGACTTGAAAGGGGCTCCGTTTGGACATTGACCCACATTCTGAGGCCATTTGCCATTGAAAACTGGACACAGAACAGATATGATGGCTTTCTTCCCTTACTTTATAACAGGACAATACTTCCCAAGATCACTGTCATTGCCATTTGGCTGGAGACCAGTCAGCAGAGATACAACTCCATCTTTTTTTCTTGANTAGTCATCCAACAGTTAGAAAATAGCATTCATTTTCCAAATGAACGCACTGAGGTTTTATAATCTTCTCACTTGNGTGATTAAAATGTTCNACCAACTTTATTCTTTAGGATAACTTTTCTTTTTGAAATCTGTTAACCCAAATCCTACCAGAGCTTAGAATGTATTTGACTTGAACACTTAAATGCCAGGCTTAATTAACATAGTAAGTGCGACAATATCCAGTCAATGTCATAGTAACTGGCTGCACACAGAAAAAGCATATCCTATAATGACTCCTAGTGATCATTTTATACATGTTAGAGATTTTTATCATTTTTGTCTTTCTTAAAATAATATTTAGGAAAAAGAAAATGTGTTTAAGTAAATCAAGAAGTTATTGCTGATGACTCCAATGTGTTTAGTAAATCAAGAAGAAGTTATTGCTGATAACTCCAATAATTAGCAATACCATTATTAACATTTTCATCATGTAGACCGCCAGCCCCTTCCTGTCAATTATGTATCACTATTAAGATTGATTTACTTCTTAGAGAAAACTTGGGTCATTGCCTGTGTATTTGTGTGCAGTTTTTTTCTATCGAGTAAATATCATGAGAATTTTCATGCTTTTAGCTATTCTAGGGTGTGATTTTCTTGCCTGTGGAGTACACCATTGTGTCTTCTTTGTGGGGTAGTTTGGATGCTGTGTTATTTCTTGTCACTATTTCTTTTGTGTTNATAAAATATAAACCCTGTGCCTTTGTACACATTAGACTCTACCTTTAACAAAGGCTGCTGATAATATTAGGACCAGACCAATTCAAACACANGACTGTAACCAAAGAATTAGTTGATTAATCATCCAACTAAATGAGTCACATTGTTAAGAATGCTAACCACTGTAATTGATCCAAATAGCCCTAAACACCTTATTTTGGAACAAGAGAGAATCAGAGAACATTTGAGAAAAAAAAAACTTTTAGAAATGACACCAATGGGAAGTAATAGATATAATCGTCTCCTGGGAACACAATGTGAAGAGGGGCTGAGCATAGCATTCTGGGTGACAGGCTGTCATTGTCTCTAAAGCATGAGTCACTGTGAGATTCTGAACAATAGCAGAAAGAAGCAGGCACTTCCATTTTTAAATCAAAAATCTACATAAAAAACAAAGTCACAAGTTCGGTTACATGTGAATACATGCACGCTTGGAGACACAATGTCTGCTTTGCTGAGGTGTCGCTGGAGTGAGTTGGGATGTATGGTAAAGAACATGTTGCTTTGTCGGAGTCCAGAAAAGACTCCCANAGAGTTTCTGAAAAANTTAAATCACAGAACATCATCCTCTTGGAGGAAGAATGAAAGGTCAAAAATGCCTCCTCTGCAAATTGATGAGGAAGACTTCGGGCAGAAGCAAGGCATGCTGGGATTGGTCAACAAGAAAGAAAGTAACCACACAACCAACAGAGAATAGCAGAGGCCAGAGGAAAGCATAGGGAGACAGGAAAAGACGGAAGACAGGAAAGGAGAAAATGCTGGCAGTGGGGCATGAGTGGGGGGCATTAAGGAATTAAGGCTGGAGGCAGGGTGGGGATGGAAGGTGTGGGGCCGGTGGTGAATAGCCATTCGTCTAGGCAAGAGGGGGCACCCCCACCCTATGTCTCAGGCAGAGGCCATATTAACACTGATTGGTTTCCAAAATATTTAGACAAAGATGGGAGAAACAGAATCCCAGGGTTTTCCCCTCAGCTTGTTGGAGTTGTGTAACCATGGTAACTGTCCCTCTCAGGAGCGGAGTAATGAACACCTGTGGATGCTGAGATCTAATGGTTGGTTTTCTTCCCGGCTTCTTTTCTTGCTGGTGGTGGCTGCTTTCTCTTCTCTACCAGCTTTCTATCGGAAGGGCGCTGTCTTTTGTCCCCCACAGGATGTTGATCCAGGTGTGCCTGTATTTTTACTGTAAATTTTTGTGGCGCTGCATGAAGTTTGTGATGCGGAAGCTCACAGGAAGGTGTGAACTGCAAAGGATTTGCTACAGCACCAAGCCTGGAGCGTCTAGAACCATGAAAATCGGTGAGCGAGGGGTGGAAGGGAGGGCAGAACTCACAATTGGTGGGATTGAGAATGCAATATAATATCTANGTAAGTAATATGCAAACACTCATAACTCATTACTCTAATGACATTTGTGTGTGTGTTATTGCTTTAACAGAAATGTCACTGAGGGACTCGAAAAGTAAGGTAAATAAATTGTTTCCTGATTTTTCAGTATCTTTTCACTGAGGGGCTTACCTCGAGCATAAAACATAAAAGTTGTGGAACAGTGAGATGGTTTGATTCCCCAGGTCCCACGTGGAGGAACTGACTCCTCAGGTTGTCCTCTGACTTCCACTCATACTGTGCAGTGTGTACGCCCCACACAGATTTATACACGATGTAATGAAATACTTTTTAAGACAATTAAAAACTAAAGTTAAAATTGCAAGAACAAAATATATCACTGACAAAAAACTAATGTAAACAGAAAGTGGTTAGCTCATTGCTAACACGTGTTTTTACAAATATGACAGTTTTTAGACAGACTTGTAAAGTTTAGTCTATTTNGTACCACCTCTTAAATCATAAAATAAGAATATAATAGCCAGGCGGTGGTGGTGCACACCTTTAATCCCAGCACTTGGGAGGCAGAGGCAGGTGGATCTGAGTTCAAGGCCAGTCTGGGCTACTAAGTGAGTTCCAGGACAGGCTTCAAAGCTACATAGAGAAACTCTGTCTCAAAAAAACAAAAGGGGGGGTGGGGAAGGAATGTAATAACAGCATTAGCTACCTAGTATTTCCACAGTTATCAAACCACTTAATTTTATACTTGAGATTTTCCAATGAAATCAGAGAAGACACTATTAACTATAAAAATAGCACACAGGNCTGGAGAGAGGGGTCAGTGAGTAGAAGCTCTTCAGAGAACCCAAGTTGGATTCCCAGCACCCACATGGGCTCACAACCATCAGTAACTCCAGTCTGGGGGCAGGGCTCTGATGCTCTCTTCTGACCTCCAAGTGCACGGCACACACATGGTGCACAGGCATATATACAGGTAAAACACCCATACATTTAGAAAAAAATAAATATTTTAAAAGTAGTATACAGTTGACTATCTACGTAAGAAAAAAATATGCTTTACTTTGTAAGATTTTTGGTAATTTTATCTCATCTTCTTTAAGTTTGGCAGCTTTTAGACTATGTCCCNGGGGCCTCNTTCTATCAGGTGAAAAGGAAACTATACCAGTGTAATATAAATAGCTTAAAACAAATGACAATGTAAAAATAAAGCAAATTTTACGTCAAATACCTTGACTGGGAAAATGGCACTACCCTAGCTGTGGAAACACGGATGCACTGGGATTCAAACACACACTATCAGTCTGTTCTTAGCACCTACTTCCACACAGAAGTGCAGTGCTTGAAGCCTCCGTCCCNGGAGGTGTTAGTTAAGTCACTGATGCTAATGAAAGAAGCTGATTGAAAGGTGTTCTCCAGCTGTTGCAGACATCAGTGAGTGTCCACCCCGACGCCATTGAAAAGACGATTGATGACATCATGGAACTGAAAAAAATTAACCCCGACATCAACCCACAGTAAGGATTGGACTTGCGTGTGAGAAACACAGAAGACAAATGGTGTGGCTGTGGCTGTCTGTCTGTCTCTCTCTCCCCTCCTCCCTCTCTAAAATAATTATCTGCAGTGTTTTGACTTTAATAAGTAAAATGGAGGGGCTTCATGTTTGTAAATGGCAGTGACTTTAGGCTTCTGATTTGTAAGTTTGTGGTCCTCTTGCCATGAATGGAAAAAAAGGGTGTGCGAGCTGATGACAAAACGGGAGATCACGGAAGCCTCTTCCTCAACAGGATGTTACTTGATTTCTGTGCTTCCCATTAATTGCACATGTTCAAATCATAAATGTGCTCANGCTGATTCTGCTCCATCTAGAATGTTCCTTCAGTCCCCTCATGAATATTCCATCCCTCATACCGGGCTGGTAATCTTGGAGACAGTTCCTACCTGCTTGTCAAGAAGACAGGCGTGTGTGGGAGGAAGAGATGATTTTTATATGAATACTTTAGAACTTTGTAATTTATTCCTCTCATCTTGGAAGTATTAAAATGCACTTGGCGATGTTCGTGACATTTAAAATTAGCTTTATATTTTCCACTGGGTGCGGCAATTTTTCAGTAAAATTTGGACCTTAAAGGCATTAAAGAGAATAAATTCTAAATGCAGGTATATTTAGAGACAGCTTGAGGTTGGTAACAATCAAACTGTCTGGTAGATCTATGTGCATGAGGACTTCAGATGTCACTACTGAGGAAGACTGTTAGTAACAAAGATGGAGGCAGAGCTGAAGGGAATTTCAGAGTATAATAGGCACTGCTCTTGATCTATCCAGGAGCTCAGTCAAAAAACTCCATTTCCTCCTGGTCTCTANAGCATCTTTCTACAGTCTTGTGAGCTAGTAAGCTGTACCTTTGCCTCATTCAGACATTAAAGTTGATTTAATCATGTAGCAAATAAAGTTTTAAAATCTTCTCGTGGGCTGGAGAGATAGCCCAAGAGTTAAGAGCACTTAATGCTCTTGCAGAGAACCTAGGTTTGGTTCTCAGGACCCAGGTGGCAACTCACAGCTACCTGTAATTTCAGTTCTAAGGGATCTGATGCCCTCTTCTGGCTTCTGCACATACCTGCATGTACATGGTGCACATAAACTCATTCAGCCACACACACACACACACACACACACACACACAATCAATAAATCTTAAAACTGGCTTTCATTTTTATTTTTTTAATTAAAATATAATTACATCATTTCCCTCTTCCTCTCCTCCCTTCCAGTCCTCCCATGCTCTGCCCCCGATCCCTCTCAAATTCATGGCTTTTTTCCCTTTAGTTATTATTGTCACATATATATGCATAGATATAGATATATTCAACATCGTATGCACTCACAGCAGAGTGTGTACCATATGAATCAGAAGCTATGCCCCATGAGAAGGAATTGAAAGAATAGCGGTTTTTTTTAGCCCTGGAAATGAGACTAGACCAGCAGTTCTCCACCTGTGGGGTTGACCATGTGGGGGTTGAAGGACCCTTTCACAGGGGTCACATATCAGATACCCTGCATATCAGATATTTCTGATATTATGAGTCATAACAGTAGCAAAATTACAGTGATGAAGTAGCAACAAAAATAACTGTATGATTGAGGTCACCACAACATGGGGAACTGTATTAAAAACTGCAGCGTTAGGAAGGCTGAGAACCACCAGACTTAAAGAATGGACANCATAAAGTAAGTAGGAAGGGGAATGGTGAAGGTAAACTGTTCAGAGCATANAATTCAGTCCNCTTGGTAACTAAAAACAAAAAAAAAGCAAATTTTCTTTCCACATAAGAAAGTATCCAGACACACAGAGTGGTTGGACTGTGGAAGGAATGTAGTGAAGGAGAGATGTCTCTCATGGCACGCCCTCCCCTCTGGGGACACTATTCACAAAGGTAATGTCACCACTGCCACCTCCCCCACTGCCAACACTGCTGCCATTTTGATTCTTTTATTTTGTCTAGATAAGTTTCTTGTCCTGAATCCCCTGAGGGCCCCTCCCTCTTTCCTTTTCTTCCTCTCTCTTCCTGTCATACATAGACTTTTGAAGTAAATGTAATATACCCGCCTAAACGGTCCCCGAGAATCGATTGTCAACTGTTTTCACATCTCTCAAGCCACCTTCCTGGAGGCCTTCCTTGTTTTTTTTTTAAGCCAAACAGTTAAACTTGCACTTAAGAAAAAGCTAAAACAGGGGCTTTTGAGAGATGGCTCAATGGTTAAGAACATTGGCAGCCCTTCCAGAGGTCCTGAGTTCAATTCCCAGCAACCACATGGTGGGTCACAGCCATCTGTAATGAGATCTGATGTCCTCTTCCGGCNTGTAGCCTCTATNCGTAGATAGAGCACCATCTACATAACATAAATAAATCTTTTTAAAAAATATTTAAAGAAAAGAAAAAGAAAAAGCTAAAATGAAGGGAAAATCCATGCTTCTAGCCAGGAATGATGCAAGGCTGAGGCAGGAGGATTGTCAAGAATCTGAGGCCACCCTGGCCTAAGGAGTGAGTTCTAGGCCAGCCTAGACTGCAGCATCAGACCCTGTCTGGAGAACCTAAACAAAGAAAAAGGAAGGGTGAACATGTACGTGAATGTGTGTTCCTGAATACTTACATGATAATACTTACATAAAAACTTGCAGGATACAAGCATCAGGTGAGCAAATCCCAACAACATCTGGGTCCATTTTTCCTCACACTCGATTCTTCTGTGCTCTAGGCTGGGAATCTCTCTCCAGGCTTGCCTTCTGCAAATTGTGGGTTACAGAAACCTCATTGCAGATGTGGAAAAACTACGCAGAGAGCCCTACGATTCCGACAACCCTCAGCACGAAGAGATGCTTTTGAAGGTAAGTCCTTTCCTAACATCAGCTGATGGCTGCCGAGCACTCNGGCCAGGCGTTCTCTGTGCATTGAAGATGCAAAGATGAGTAAGACATGGGTGCTGTGACGGATTGGCAAGGCTGAGTTCTCTTGCTGGTTGGGGGTGAATTTTTCATCAGAAAATTCATATGAGAAATTAACTTTAAAGCCAGTTGACTTTTATAGTCAAAGGAAACATCAGAGGTTATTTCCATGAGGGAGGGGCACCTCACACTTGGCTCAGGTTTGGATTGTTTTAAATGTATTGAAAGCTGCAGGAGAAATGAGACGGCATTTGTCAGAGTGTCATGGGGTTTTTACTTACGACTTTAATACACATCAAAGACAACGAGGTTGATTTCTGCTTTAGCAATAGCCCTCTGGGGAAATTACCCAAGATCCTCATGCTGATTATTTATTCATGTGACTTGGCAAATATTCAGAGACGAGGTAAAGGTTTATACTTGGCGCATTAAGACTGCCAGGAAAGTAATGTGGACTTGTAAGTACTCTTTGCTTTAAATTTTATGAGCTCTGATGCTGCCTTATCATCAAACAGCAATAAAACTTTCCACAANACACCAAAGTATTAGATAAATAAAGTCCAAAGAAAAAAATTCAAACCAACATTTGGAAGTACTAACTAAATTAAAAAGTTTTAGACATTCACTTCTGAAAATAGATACTCCACTGGCATCAGGTGCTTCTCTGCCTCTTCCTAAATTTCAAATAGGCAGTGACAGAACTAGGGGAGGGGCTGGAGAGATGGCTCAGTTAAGAGAGCAAAGTGCCTAAAGTTGGTGGCTCTCAACTGCCCATCACTTCAGCGCCAGGGGATCTGATGCCCTCTGCTGGCCTCTTCAGGCACCTGCAGTCATGTGTGTGCAGTCATACACTGATACACACATATACGTAATTAAAAATAAATCTCAAAAAAGAAAGAAGCATTTGTTTATCTGCTTTGCCTTTGTTTAACTGAAAATGTCAACAGATGTAATTTTTTTTTTATGAATCCCATGTCTTGTGTGAAAGAGTTGCATGTTTTCATGTGTGCAAGTACTTAAGCTGTGATTCATTTGTCTCTACTAATTAGTGCTGGCTCTGAGGTGATCATTAAAAACTGAAGAAGCCTCATTCTTGGCAATAGCATGCCTTCTTCTCTTTCCCTCCTGTTAATTTTAACTGACCTACTAGCTGAGTTCCGCCTTCTCCTATTGCTGGTTTCCTTGACCGTTTTTTGATGGCAGTTGTCAAACTCAACAAAATGATTTAATAGCTAGGATCAAGGTGAATGAATATGAAATGAATCAGCACAATTAACAGCCTGGTTATACATATCTGAAATGCTTCACAATGGCGGAGATAAACTCAAAATTAGCTAATGGTATTGGATGCCTGCTATGTCAATTGTCTGGTGTGTGGGATGGCTTGTAGTAGGTGTCCAGCAAAAAGGGGAATGGGGGGGGTGTGAATGCATGATTTACTGAAATTCCTTAGTTTCCTTAGTGTATTCGTCATGGTTCTTTAAAGTCACAGAACTGACAGGATGAATATACACATTAAAAGGGGGGTTATTAGAGTGACTTACCAACTATGGTTCAAGTAACCCAACAATGGCTGCTCCTGGTGGATGCCATAGTTGTTTATTCCACAAGACTGGATGTCTTAGCAGTTCCAATCTGGTGCTGGGACCCCAGNGAATTCCTAGAGAGCTGCCAGTTCTCCGTCTGTGTTGAAATCCTAAAGTAACTGCTAGAATTGGTGGTTCTAGCAAAGGCCCAGGAACAGGACAGAGGAACTCGCCAGTGAGAGTGAGGACAAGCAGGCAAAAAGCAAAAGCGTTCTTCTTCCATGTCCTTTTATGTGGGCTGCCACCAGAAGTTCACAGATGTTCCCAGCTGCTTGGGTTTCTGTTAATTCCAGATGTGGTCAAGTGACAACCAAGATTAGCCACACACTTAGCTATATGTTAAGAACAGCTAAAGATGGCACACAGCAGGCATCAGAATCCTATTTGTTAATTTTGAGAGTATGTCAGCTAGTGTAATACACTCACTTCAGACACATGTGACAACTTCATTGGTTCTCAACTTGTGGGTCATGACTCCTTTGGAGGTCAAACAACTTTTTCACAGGGTCACATATCAGACATCCTGCATATCAGATATCTCTGGTATTACAATTCATAACAGTAGCATAATTACAGTTATGAAGTAGTAATGAAAATAATTTTATGGTTGGGAGTCACCACAACATGAGGAACTGTATTAAGAGACCACAGCGTTTGGAAGGATGAGAACTCCTGAATTAGCCTGTTAATGTTTATCAGTGGTTATAATTTGAGTATGCACGTACTATCATTCTGATGTCATGGCTAAAGAATCAGGGTAGTGATTATTTTCTTTGTTTTAAAGGTGAGATAACTACAATTCTTTTAGTTCGGGGTGTCTGTCTATCACATATCTAGTAAATAATAAAGCCAGAACTTTTTACCATCAAGTTTGGCACTTTTTGCTTTTTATTGTTTTGAGACAAAGTCTCACTATGTTTTTGTGAGTTGGTCCTGAACTCACTATGTAGCCAAGTCTGTCTTNGACTTTGTGGCAATTCTCCTGCCTCATCTTCCAAAATGCTGAGATTACAGGTGTAAGCCACCATGCCTGGTTCTGAGTTAGGCCCTTTTATGATGGGCTTTTCCCTTTTACCCTACATGGTTTGAACTCTAATCAGGACATGATCTGCACCTACAGAAATCCCTAATTCTTATCCATATGACACACTGAAATGTCTCAGGTGGGTCCATGCCCATTCTCTTATTCATGCCATCTTCTCCAGCTTGGCTATTACAATTTTTCAGTTCTGAATCTGGCCGTTAGACGCTTCCCTTCCATCTTCTAACTGACAGAGAAGTTTTTGCGAGACAAGTCTAGCCATTAAGATGGATTAATATCCCTAGACACCTGTAATTCCAGCACTGGGGAGGCTGAAGCAAAGATGACTGGGGCTTGAAGACCTGTCTGGGCTATACGCAAGATGCTTTCTCAAGCAAAACAAAACACCTTCAAACTTCCCACGTAGTATAGTAGAGTCCATATTGCTCAGAACAGCACTTGAGCCCCTTCCCGATGTATCTCTCTCAGCTCTATCTGGTGCATCCCCATCCACTAAGTACGGAACATTTCACCATAACACAGGCTAGGCTGTGACAACCAAGTGCCCAGGAATTTGCTATTCATTGTTCTCACAGAAGAAGCCACCTGGCTTTCTTAACCCTTATTCACTGGATTTTGAAATAGTCTCTAGCCTCCCCAAATACACAGAGGTGAGATCTTTATTCTACCCTTCTGGGTATTTGAATTCCAAGTATAGGAGTAATAAAGTCATAATATTGAAACANTTGCTGGGTGTTTGCTGTGTTCTGGTCACTAATAAATTCTNCAGAGTTCTCCATTTTAATTCTCACAATAACCTTGTGCTGATGTACTCTCCATNTGGAGAGGNGGGTGAGAAACCCGAGGCTGAGCAGTGGCTGAGCAAGCTCACATCATTAGAAAGTGCTCCAACCACCGCACTGCACTATTTCTTCAGAGGACACTGTGCCTAGTCCACCNCTGTATCCACAGAGCCTGGCCCTGTATCCTCAGAGCCTGGCCAGTGCTGGTGTATAATTGCCCCAGTTCAAGCTCCATCTTTAGAANGGGTGACTATACTCCTGCTTCCTACATCACAAAATTGTTTNGGACAAGAGTCAGCAAGCAAAATCACATGGGCTAAATTTGGCCTACCATCCATTTTTATTAGTGTTTTATGGTCACATAGTGCGAGTGTTCCTGTTGTCCCTGGCTGCTATCCTACTACAAAGACAAAGTGATTGCAGCAGAGCACACACAGTTCACTGCCTGAAGGAGCTACAAAGATCTTGCATAGCNTTTGCTGACCCAGTTTATGAGCTCAGCTAACCCAGGCTAGCCTTTAATTCACTGTGTCACCAAGGTTGACCTTGAACTCCAGATCCACCTGCCTTTACCTCCTCCCATGTGCTATGATCTCAGGCACATACCTCCATGTCTGATGTCTCTATGTCTCTATACCTCTAGATAAGTTGAACTGGTGTGCTGTGATACCAGCATAAATGTTGTATGTTATTAAGAAGTAATATTAGAGTCACATCTATAATAACCACAATACATGGAAATGAACTGCAGGATTGGGGGGCACACACAAATGTGGGTGCATGTGCACAAGTGTGGGTGCATGTGCACAAGTGTGGGTGCATGTGCACATTTATGCATGTGACTGTAGAAGTGAGAAGTCAACCTCGAATGTCACTCCTCAGAATCCACCAACCTTACTNTTTGAGAGTGTGTTTCTCATAGAACTGGAGCTAGCAAATTCCAGAGTTTCACCTCTCTTTACATCCTCAGAACTGGAATTAAGACAGGAGCCATCACTCCAAGCTTTTGGATAGAATTCTGGGAGTCGACCTCAGGTCCCCATGTTTGGGTAGCAAGCACTCTACCTCCTGAGCTATCTCTCTACCTCTGAACTGCAAATTTTTCCCTCTGTGCTTTTTGCCATTAAATATTAGACTTTTCACTGTGCCTGATATGTAACAATTCACAATAAAGCAAGATAATTTTATATTACTGTTCCACTGAAACTTTAAGATTCCCATAATATAAAATAAAAATTCGGAAGGTTAACTATTTCTGATAGTCAGAAGAAAATACAGTATTTGGACCTGGGGAAAGGCTGTTGGCAAGGTGCTTACTGCAAAGCATGAGGACCTACAGTTTGAATCTGCAGCACCCTGCAAAAGCCAAGTGGCATGGCATGTTTCTGTAGCCACAAACCAGGNAAGGCAGAGACAGGAGGCTCGCTGGAGCTCATNGGCCAGCCAGGCTACTGAGCTGCTGAGCTCCAGGTTAAAAATATAAAACAAGGTAAAGAGCAATTGAGGTCGACCCTCAAGACCAAACCGCAGCCCCACTCAAATGAACGGACATGTGCACACATGTCCACACACATGCACACAAACACACCACATACATACACAGAATACACACACAAAGAAATAAAATATAATATTTGGATTTATATAATATTTGTGGAGCTGGAGAGATGGCTCAGCAGTTAAGAGTGCTTTCTGCCCTTCCCTCCAGACTCGACCCAAACTCGATTCCCATCACCCGAGTCAGGAGGCTCAGGGCTGCATTCGCCTCTAAGCATTACATATTATATAGAACCATGGCTCGAAGTCCCTGCCATCTGTCTAGCTATCTCTATCATCATCATGTGTGCTAAACCTAGTCCTCTACAGAAAACCTGGAAAATAAACTAAGTGTATGAAGCAGTGAAGAGCATAATGTTCTCAGTTCATATTTTCCACTGGTATGTAGTTGATTTTGAATGAAATTATTTTAGGCGACTTTTCAAGATGATATTGTGTTTTGAGGCTTACTCATGAACACTGCTGGCATTTCTTTATCTGGCTGTAGGATATTTGCTCTCACTGCTGTCACAGGTGAGACCTAAGAAATGTTTTTGTTAATAGTGTTCATGTTAAGCACGTTAATGAAATGTTAGAAAAAGGTTTCTGTAGAGTTGAACAACAGGTGACCTCAA
>LZPO01087213.1:167794-179857 GCA_001675575.1 Neotoma lepida | reverse complement strand
ATAGAAATTTTTAAAGCAGCTCTTAGATATGTTCTTTTTATTTTTTTATTATGAAAAACTTCAAGCATATGCAAAAACACACCCTCTTATACTGATGACCTAAATTCAGAAATTGCAGCATTATTTTTAGACCAGAAAAAAAGTTAATGAAAAATCCTATACTATTTGTCACTTCACCTCTCATATTTCGATATGTATCTCTAAAAAATATCAATACTGGGCCTTGAAATGGCTCAGCAGGGAAAATTGCCTGCTGCCACATGCAGTGGCCTGAGTTTGAGCCTAGGAACTGACTCCATTAAGCTGTCCTCTGACCTCCACATGTGCACACTCACATGTGCACAGACACACAAAACAAACCAATCTAAAATTGCTGCGTTGAAGTCTCCTGTACCCCCCTTAGCTTTGTGTAATAAATTATATAGTCATATATTTGTAATTTTGATATAGTTTTATTATTGCCTGTGTTAAATACTTTTTATGAGGTACTTTTGAGGTTGTGTGAGTCTTTATGTTTGTTATGAAAGTTCATTGCCAATTTCCCCCAAGGCNGCATTTCATTCTATTAACATCCCTAAGTTCTGAATCATTAAGAGTTCAAATACAGTGTGGCTGCTTTCTAAGAAAGATGCATTTGATCTGGGCATTGTGGCTCACATCTGTAATCCTAACTCTTGGGAGACAGAAGCAGGGGGATCAGGACTCATCCTTGGCTGTATAATGGGGTCAGTGCTAACCTGAGCTGCAGGACACACTGTCTTAGGAAAAAACAGGAAGAAAGGAAGGATGGAAGGGAAAAAGGAAGGGAGGGAGAGAGAGAGAGAGAAAAGGGAGAGGGGAGGGGAAGGGAGGGAACCTAGAGTTCCCTCTCGCCTTCGCCATGTTGCTTCTCAGGCTTCTGCTGCTGGGGGTCTTCAATCACTGAGTCACCTGACACCTTATCTATAATGCTTGATTATATTCTTGGCTCTCTGGGTAGTAATGAAGTTCATAATTAAGTTTTCAAGTCTGTTGACTCTGGAAGAGTGGTAACCTCATGCCATTGCCTACCACTGGGTGCCAAGTGGCCTCCCACCAGATGAGGGTGGCTGTCTTGCAGACAGTNTAATCNTGGTGTTCTTTCCCTCTGCCTGCAGATATTTCGCAGAACGGGATGCCACAGTGGCTCAGCAGGTCCTCTCCGACTCTCTCCATCCAAAATGCAGGTAATTGTTCCGAATAAAAGATGGGTTAAGGTTTTTTTTGGATCAGTAAATACCATTTCCCACATCGATCTATAGAGGAGTGTTATCAGGAAAGCCAGCTCACTGGGAGCTAGCCCTTCTGATGGGTGCTAAACAAGAAGGTTAACACTTCAGATATTCCCGTCAGAACCTTAGAAGGTAGAGTGGTGCCCTTCAAGCAAGTTGTGTGTCAAGAATGTCTAGGAAAATTGAAAGGTGAGCGTGGAGAGACAGATATAGAGAAAAGAATTCAGAGACAAGGGAGTGTGGTGTGGGCATCAGGAAGAACGGAAGCCAAAGACCCACAGAGAAAGCTGGACTTTCTAAAGCTCTTTTGTTTGAAAGTTCAAGGCTGCATTTGCATTTGTATTTACCTGATTTCTTTTCTTTGACTGAACACATGAAGGGATATCACTAAAGAGGAAATAAGGTATTTTTCTTTGCTGCTGTGTTTTGTTGTTTCTATTCTGTTTTAGAATGGATAGGATAAGAATTTCTAAAATAAATAGATTTATGAAAAACACTTTTAAAGGCAAACATTCATCAACTTTTCATCTGATATGGTTGATTATTTGTGGGCTGCATTTTTATTAGCTAGAAGCCAGATTGATCTAACCTAATGAAAGAGTCAGGAAGCCAGAACGATACCCAGTTTGAGGGATGTTTAATCCCTTCCTCTAGAGAGGTGACCATCTCACACATGTGACCTAATCCCCTCGAGGGACATTTTATTTGGGAATTTTCTTGCATAGTCAAAATTTGACCTTCGATTAATTTTTTTTTTTTTTTTTGAGACACAGTCTCATTACATAGCCATGGCTGTCCTGGAGCTCACTATGTAGCCCAGGCTGGTCTCAAACTCACAGAGCTCCACCTGCCTCTGCCTCCCTAGAGCTGGGATTAAAAGCGTGCCCCATCACTTCCAGCCTCGATTGATGTATTTCCAATTTGTTGATTATAAATAGTAGTTAATGCGTGCGTCACTGGCTCTTCTCCTGAGGATTCCTCCTGTTTTACTGTTCCAATCCCATTAGATTTTTTTGTCCTCCACCTAATAGCACTTAGTTATTACTGGCTAAATAGACCTAAAGTTTTATTGTNGCAGTCTTAAGATTCAGGAATCGGTTGACTTGGATTTATTTCACTGACGTTACTATTATCCTCCTCCTAGCTCCATTTGACTAAGGTTCATTAAATTACATTACTTTCCCAAACTTACATTTACAGTCTTTTATGAGATTAAAAATTCTTCTTCTTTACTTTTATTCATTTCAAGAAAAACATCAAAATCATCTCGCTGTTTCTGGAGAGATTGCATGCTCAAACTCAAGCTATTTTGACTTTTCAACTGTATCTTCTGGGTTGCATAGTTCTGCATTGTGGAGCCTCTGAATTGGCTGAGAGTCTGCATGTGTTTCCAAGTTATGTTTCCTGGATCAGAACCAGGAGTCATGGATACTCTGTGATCCTGGGAAAGTAACAATAAGCTTCAAATATTGTTTGAATAACTGTTGAAGGGAGGTTAATTTTGTCGGTGAGCCATCCTCAAGCAAGGGGAGGGTAGACAGAGGCTCCACAATTGTGTCTCCTTCAATGGCCATCAGAGAGGCCTTGAGGGTCTGTGGACCACTCTTAAGAAGGATGGCCTTTGTGTGTGTGCTGTGTAGGAACCTGGTGTATCCCTCAAGCTACAATCCAGTCAAAGAGAAAGAGGCTTTTGTATCAGTTGCTTCAAACCGATGGTGAAGGTCACCAAGTNTGAATCAGAGTGTCTTGAACATTCTGATTTCTTTCTAATCTATTTCTTAGGTAATTGTCTGAAGGAGGTATAGTTTAACCAATTATGGTATCATCATAGCTTCTATCAGACCCTACACATTTCAGGAATTCAACAGTGAGACATGAATATATGTACTAAGGACATGCTCCNGGCTGTCCTTCAGCAAGCATGATACACTTCTGCCTCNGTGACTATTCATGGGCTCCTGAAGTAACTTGAGGGATAAAGGTAGATGCAATTTTAAGAGGAGAATTCTGCCTGTTGATTTCTGTTNTTTACTTGGGGGCTATCTTATAAGTTATCAAATGAGTGGAAGCTACTTGGCCTTTTCTTGTGTTTCAAATGGCAAAGACTTCATTTAACAAATATAGACACAAGATTTCATTTAATAAATATAGACATGCTGTGGACTTNCNAAACTTTGTTGAAGAGAAAATGGATACTTAAAAAATTTTTAAATTTCACATGCAATTCAACTCATTTTGAAGATGAATCTTTTAGAGACAAAACTCTCCTGGTGCCTCTTTAGTTTCCTTTGTTGGTTAGAAATTATACTTTGAAAAATAGGTGGGNTATTTTAACATGAATTCCAGCAGTTACTTGGCATCCTAGCTGCTCATTCACAGAGTAGGAAGCACNTTTGTTTAAATATCCATTATGTACTATGTTTCTGTGGCTGTGTGCTGTGGTATTACATGAGCGTTTGTAGTGTGTCATTTGCCATCTGCTCTAGAAAATTCTCCTTTTCCCTGCTTAGATGGATTTAAATATTGTATGTAGCACCAATGCTAAAGTTTGGGGGGGTGTTTGGTTGTTTTTGTTTTTGTTTTTTTCAGTTTGTTTGTTTTTGAGACAAGGTCTTACTATGTAGCCCAGGCTGACCTAGAACTCAACATCTTCCTGCATTGGCTTATGTTAAAACTGTTACCTGTATGTATATGTACGCTATCTAACACGAATCAGTTTGAATATATCAACTCTAAAAGCAACAATACAAGTAGGGATTGATGGGATTCCAGGTGTCTGCCATCATCCCAAGCTTGCGCTGCTGCCTTTAGCAGTGATCTATTCAGACTGATAAGTGTAATAATAGGGTTATATGTATCCCCATGTGTAAGTATTGGTTGAATATAAACATTCAAAGAGACCAAGAACAAATTAAATGTTAAATGTTCATTTATTTATTTATTCATTCGTTCTTTCAGCAAATTCAGCAAAGCAGAATGGGAAAAGAAAAGGATGGATAAAGCAATTGGGTGAGTGTGGGACCATACATGACAACTGTCAGTCCTGGCCCAGGGACAACAAAACTGGGTTTGATTCCCAGCACTCACGTGATAACTCACAACCATCTGTAACTCCAGTTCCAGGAGATCCAATGCCCCTTTCTTGCACTCACATGGTACACAGATATGCATGTGGACAAAACATCAATACTCATAAAATAATTAAATAAAATTTTAAAATTGTTTTAAATTTTTACATTAGATACCTACAACATGGCTAAGCAGGTAAATGAACTTGCCACCAAACCTGATGACTTTGATATGGTAGAGATGGATAGATGGCTTGCCACTCTGATGGTTTAAAGGAATTTAGAACTCAGGTTATCAGTTTTTGAAGTGCTTATATCCCTCATGTGCAACACTTTNGGTTTTGTGGGTCCTGCCTGCAGGTACTCCTTTGCAATTGTGGGCATCAATATCACCGATCTGGCATATAATCTGCTTGTGAGTGGTGCTCTCAAAACCCATTTCTACAACATCGCCCCCGAAGCGCCAACGCTGTCTCACTTCCAACAAACATTCTGTAAGTGTCCTGTTGTTTAATTATCAGTATGGATTCCTAGAGAGCAGACAAGAGTCCAAGCTGAGAAATCATTGTGACAANGCTACATTAGGCCCTTGGAAGAAGTTCCTTTGGGTTTAACTTCGTTGTCTGTTTATTTTCTCATTTCAACACCTATGCTTACATTTCTGGGCATCATGGATTTTTCTTTTTCTTGGCTCTTATGTGATATGCAATGTGTCAACTTCAGGTCTGACTTTTGTCTGTCTCCCTCTGATCTAGCACAGCTTAACACTGAAGAATGCAGCTCTAAAGACAGCCTGTGTTGACTGCCAGGTCCTATGTTTTGACAGAAATGAAATTCACAAGAAGATTAGAAAGTAAGGTTGAAAGACTTGCCTAGAAAGTAGGTCAAAAAGGTACTGATGAAAAGTAAAAAATAAAGGTTGAAACATGACAGGGCCGTTGTGGGACAACTCCTGTCTGAAGAAGGGGGGCGTGTCACAAACAGGAGAAACTCAGGGAAAGGAAACAAATCTATAAACCAAGAAAAAAATCAGGCCAGCAAGATGACTCTGTGGGTGAAGGCACTTGCTGCCAAGTCTGAAAGCTGAGTTTGATCCTCAAGGCCTACACAATGGAAGGCAAGGATCAACTCTTACAAGTCGTCCTCTACTTCTCCACACACACACACTGTCACACACACACACACACACACACACACACACACACACACACACACTAAATAAGTAAATAAATAAACATGATAAAACTTTGACCCTGAAGGACAAATTTTCATATTTTAAGTTCCAAGCACCCACATAATAGATTCGAATCTACCAAACCAAAGTCTAGATCCCTGTGAGATACTAGGACGCTGTAAAGAAATGATGCTGAAAATTTCTAAAACTGTCACACAAAAACTTTGGAATCAAGATTACACTGGACTTCTCAAGAGCAGCATTTTATTCCAAAACACAATGGAATAATGACTACAAAAACAAAGATGCATAAAGGGGATATGATTTACAATTTCAAATTATATTCCCGAGCTAACTTATCAATTCAGTACCAAGTATTAAAATAGGACAGACTTTTTTTTATAAATACAAGGTCTTAAATATTTTGCTTCTCCATAAGTTGACAAGGAAACTCCTAAAATATATGATGTTTCTACAAAATAAGAGAGTAATTCCAGAAAGAATAAATGAACCCGGACAACAGGAAGTCTTTCCAGGAGAGAGAAGGGAATCCTCAGGTGAGGGAAAGGGGCCCTCCCAAGGCAGGTCCCACACAACAGGCTGAGAAGAATAGATCTGGGTTTTGACAAAGCTCTGGAACTGAGCAAGCATCTACCATGGTCGAACATATCTAGGATGCTTTTGGCATCCTTAGGAAAAGTGGTTTGTGGTCAAATTAAATGGAAAACTAAGTAAATGAACAAAGCAGGCAATTAGTCCTTGGTTAAAAACAGTAAGGAACTGAGTATGGTTGGGCTGGTGAACAGGGGTTAGACCAGGACCTTCTGGAAATAGAGGTTTAAAAAACAGCCCAGCAATGGAATGCAGCATGTGTGGGGCTATACAGTTTGGCAGTCAGAAGGCTCAGCCNGAGCNACTATAGAGCAAGGATTAGGATAGGAGAGGCTGCCTTCATGGTGCTTCATTTTCCCACCCAAGCATATTAAACTATCTGATGCTGAACAATGCAAGTATCACTGGCAAAAATGAAAAGACTATAAGAAGTACTTACTTTATAACTTGTTAGTAGAAAATCCAAGTTCCTTCTGTGACATTTTATAGCTCCCATTTTGACCGGTGAGNGATTATATTCACTCCTGTAACAACTCGATTCCCAACAAATATCACTGGGTTTTTATTGCAAATCAGGGTCTATACTGAGGAAGACTGGCACCAAAACAAATAAGTACAACACACTCGGAAGTTAAGGTACTGTTTTAAAGCATCGCAAAGGTATATGGCTGCCATCACCCACTGAGTCTGAAGCAGAGAGAGCTCCCTAAAGCAAATGTCATTTTCAGGGAAAACCAAAGGCTGAGTGGCAAAAAAGTACAGTGGTGGGTGCTGAGTGACCCAGCCAGAGAAGTGGTAAGGATGCAGACCATAAGACAGGAGTGTACAGCAGATCCAAACAATACAGTGGAGAGGGTNTGGTTAGATATGATTGATACTGAGGGTATGATCAGATATGAATACTGAGAGGGTATGATTAGATATGATACAGGAAATTCAAGAGAAGAATCTGGAATGGACCCTGAAGAGCTTTGAGCCATGTTGGAGAGCACAAGCATAGCTATTAACAAATAAAGTCTCTTGCACTATGTTTTTGTTAGCCCTTTATAAGTTGTCCTGTTCTATAGTTTCCATCTTTCTCAGGGAAATCAGGGAACCTCTTGTAAGGGAAAATAGGATGAGTTTAATTTGAGGCAAACTGAAGGTAAATTCCTTTGGGGAAATCTATTCAGAGCCACAAAATGGACATTCCTATAAGAAGCCACAGAGCTCTGAAGGGTTACAAACTTGTAATTCATCTGCTTGGAGTTAAAAATCAGAACCACACAGCAACTGATATCTCTCACATTTAAACCAAAAAGAATTGGCATTTAAGGATAGGAGGAGATGTTTTGTTCATTGCTATATGCTCAGCCTAGTATAGAGCTTAGTAACTATATATTGGAGGGAGGGAGGGATGGATGGCTGGATGGATGGATGGATGGATGGATGGATGGATGGATGGATGGACTGACAGATAAGATACTACAATATTGAATGATATTCTTTTCAGGGAAAAAGAGGGTGTAGCTGATCTGGAAATGTTTTAGCCTTACCCAATTGATAGGTTTTTCAAGAGAGTCCTAGCCCAGATAAGTAAGCATGAAGCAGGGTATTTTGTTTCCCAGGACACTCTTCGGGTTTTAGAAAGAGCAGCAATCACCAACAGATTAGGTTATGGTCAGAGAGACTGGGTGTCTTTAGAAGAGGCAAATTGTGCCCTGGATTCATTGTCCCTCCATTGGGCACGGTCACTTCTGCAATCTCCTCTGTAATATTCTCANAATTATCTGTGTCCTTGCACATGTCTCTGCTCTCTAGCAACAGGGTGCAGTGAAGCAAAACCAAGACACATTTGAGAGGCAATAAATATGCATCACGCTTCATATGGCAAGCCAAATTAGTATTCAAAACAAGTATTNCATCTAGAGGGAAGGAAATAATGTAATGGCTCTATCATCCTGACTTTACAGTCTTAGTCAGTAAACACTGCGCTGCCAAGGCACTGTTGTTACAAAAATGCCATCCAATCTAAAGCTCCACTGAACACACAGCCCGACTGTAACGGAGTGAGGTTAGGTGTAGTGAGCAGAGGAAAGGACAGTGCAGAAGAGGGAGCGGATTAGCCATTCTTTGACCTTCAAGAGAGAGAACTGTTAACATAGAAATAAGCACCAGAGGAAGCAGCCTGTAGCAACAATGGGAAGATGGCCTGTTTCAGCCCGGGCTTTCCGCTGTTAACTGTGTGACTGTGCACTGTTGGAGCTTCCTGGCTGAACCCAGTGTCCACATCTGTAAGGTGGAGGCATAAAATCTGCTTGGACAACCCACAGNGCTGGGGCATGACTGAAACTGAAGACTAGAAGCAATAGCTTGACTCCGTTTTCTCTCTCCCCTTTCCACACTACTTTGTTAGCTTTCTCAGCTAACAAATCATTGTCAGAAATTGAATACCCATCTCTCTCTATCTCTCCAGGAGACGGAGAATTAGGAAACATGAGAACTCTACCTTTTTCTCCATCTTCAGTGCCGAACAGTGTATCTGTTACACACATAATTGGTAGATGGGTTGGCCAGACAACTGTCCAAATGAATATTAGAATGCCATGTAATAATACATAAATGAGTAGAGTTTTATGATTATAATATGTACTTTGGAAGCCAGGTCACCATTTCTGTATCTTTATTGCAATCATGTTATATGGTCTCTACTCATTTTCCTGATAAGATAGGGAGAATCCCAGGGAATCTGTAGGATTTACAGTTTACATTTGTGCTTATCAAGGAAGTACCATGAAAATAGTGTCAGATTAGGAAGCACCATCACCCTCCAAGATGGTCATCTGTAATTGTGCATGCAATAGAAGAATGAGGGAACCAACTGTGTCTGAGTTCTCCTGGAACTCTGTGATATACTACATCCCCTTAAGAGTGAGATGCCAGGGTGTCTGCACATTGTAGAAAAGTGGGTATCTTTATGTGTAAATTAATAAATTATTCGTTAAATAAACTATTCAGTAAAAGGAGATCAACATGCTACATATTCTGATTTGATAATCCACATCATCCCCATGCATCAAATTATCACATTGTACCACATAAATACACCCAAAAATCAAATTAAAAAAAAAAATGTTTTCCACAGTACCTGCTTATCGATGTCAATGGGAGTATGCTAATGAGACACTAATGAGATGGATGCATCGTGGATGATTTTAATTCATAATATTGTAAATCTGACTCTCCTAGCAAAACAACTCAAGTATGTTTATTTGAACTCAAAGACCAATTGGAAAAAGTATATGTGTGTTTTATATATTAAGAAAAGAAATTATGAATTCTCATGCATTTCTTTTATAACCATATCAATTGAAACATTCCTAGAAGGAGGCCTGGGGGGGATGTAAAAAGANGGAATCTTCTAGATCTTAGGTTTTAAACTTCAGAGATAGAGATTCAACTGGCTGAATCTGGGTGGATCTGCATGTTTAACAAATTACCCCAGGCTATTCCTGAGATGTTTTAGGAACATCTCCACTCACTGAAATGGCCAGAGGGTTGAGTTCTTGTGGGTGAGTAAGATGCAGGGGTCAGAAGAGACAGCGATGTCTTCACGTAGTGAAGCAAGGAGAAGGACAAACACTGCACATGAGCTATGATGGAGAGGCCAGATGCTTAACCTGGAGAAGAGATGAGTGCTGCCACAAAGCACACTGCAAGTGTCAGGGAAGGATTAGCTTTGTTCCAATGAAGTACAGGACAACAGCTTTCTACCCAGAAGCCTTCTAAGAATCTTGGGCTGAAGCAGGAGGATTACACATTGGAGACTAACCAGGACTTCNTACCAAGGCCTTTTAGAAATACAAAACAAAAAAACCAAATCACCCCTCATCTATGTAACTGTCAATGTTATTCCTAGAGATGCCAAAGCCTGGAATCAGCCTTGGGGCCCCTCAGGGAATCCAAGAGTNAGATGAGTGGAAATAGAGAAGACAGGTCCTGGGGTGATGGGGGACCCGATTTGCAGTTTTCCTGGTAGTTAGCTTTTGTGTAGCCTCAAGGCCAGCTGGATACGGGGAGTGAATGCCTCCATGCGAAGTGTTAAGAAGCAGTCTTGTCCATTGCCCTGAAAGAAATGGAATAGGGATGGGGATGTAGTTCCCTTGGTAGAGTGCTCTCCTCGCACACACCGGCCCTAGGTTCAATCCCTAATAACTCATAAACCAGGTGTGGCAATGCACTGGGAGGNGGTGGAAGAAGGAGAAGCAGGCAGGTGTTCAAGGTCCTCTGCAACATAGTGAGTTCAAGGGCAGACTGGGCTGCAGAGACCTTGTCAAAAGAAAGAAAAAAGGAGAAGAAATGGAGCAGAATAGACGACCCAAAATGAATGTAAAATAATTACTCCCTCAACCTTTTCTCCTACGCTTGAGCAACTGAGTCCTTAAAAATGTATGAGTGTATCTACGCATGCAGGGAGAGGAGTAATGAAGTATGTGTTTGTGTGAATGGGTCACCACAAGCAATGTATGTTGGGGAANGACATCNCCAATATTGTGGTATAGAGAAACATGAATATGATGTTTTCAAACTGTTTGTAGAATTAAGTTGAGGCTGTTTCCATGTGTTGTTAGTTACCAGAGGAGAAGCTGCTTCCTTAGTTCTTCAACTGAGCATGTTTGTTCCCATTTCTCTTCCTAGGCCCCATTCCTTCCCCTGCTCATTCCTCCTAGACTCTCTTTATACATGAAAGTGGAAGATCTGAGAGCCCACCCAGGATCCCCTCCAGCATCTGTCTGGACTTTCTTGCACCTTCTAAAGTTAGAACAAAGAACAACTTGTATAGCATTCACTTTTGTTTTCAAACTGGAATTATTTTCTTTTTTTTTCTAATTTATAGAGAGACTTGTAGTTGCGTTGGGGTTTACTACATACAAACAAATAAAATATTCTTTTAAAGGAAATATTCACATTTCAATTATTTTAGGTGTGTGTAAAAACAAGCAATGTGATNGAAGGAAGGGGCAAAATGGGGAAGAAAAAGAAAACAATAAACAGACTCTTGCTTCAAATGCTTAACATTTATTCCAAAAACATTTCCACTCCGGAGTGTTCATAGAGCTCAGCTTTGAAACACAAAAGCATTTGAAGATGGAATTGTACCTTGGAAGGAAGAATTATCAGCAATTTCATGAAGCTTGATCACAAGTCTGTAGAGNGTAGACTTGATTTATAGTTCTTACTGTCTCATAATAGATGTTAAATGCATTGTGTCAGGGCAATTTAAAATTTTAGTTAAATTGAATATCAAAAGGAAAAGGGGCAGAGTGGAGTAATTTTGAAAGACTGATCATTGTGTTAATTTAGTTGGGAGGGAAGGATGAAGGAGTCACTGTCAGTCTTTTAGAATAAGTTCAGGGGAGGGGGAGATGGCTCACCGGGTAAGGCACTTGCCTTGCAAGCACAAGGACCAGAGCTCAGATTCCCAGAAGCCATATAAATACCAAGTAAACATGATGGCCCATCTGCAATCCCAGTGCTCAGGAGGCATAGAGGAGTGATCCCCAGAACAAGCCAGTTAGCTACACTAACTGAAGTGGCAAGCTCTAGGTTCAAGCAAGAGACTCCACCTCAATATATAAGATGGAGAGAAGACGCCTAATAGTATCCCCTGGCCTCTACAAACATGTGCACTCACATGCTTACACACCCTGAAAACAAGCATAGACAAATAAATGTAATTTTAAGAATTTGAAAATATTTTGAAATATTTGAAAATAAAGGCATGGTAGTGCATGCCTTTAGTCCCAACATTTGGGAGGCAGAGGTAGGTGGATCTCTGTGAATTGAGGACAGCCTGGGCTACATAACAAGTTCCAGACTAGCCAGGGTTACATAGAGACTTTGCCTCAAAAGAAAGAAAGAAAGAAAGAAAGAAAGAAAGAAAGAAAGAAAGAAAGAAAGAAAGAAAGAAAGAAAGAAA
>LZPO01087213.1:101584-126569 GCA_001675575.1 Neotoma lepida | reverse complement strand
TGTGATGACTACGGGGCCATGGTATTCCCTAGTGTTACCGCCTAGAGGTCTGCCTCCCCTACACTGGGATTACAAACATCCACGACCACTCCTAGCTTTCATATGTGGCTTCTGGGGATTGGGGTCAGGTTCTTCATATTGCCAACACAAGCCCCTTGCCAACTGAGCTCTCTTCTCAGCCCTCCTTCTATTTTTATGGCTCAGGAAAGTAAGGCCCACAGAAGTCAGAGGCTTGCATGAGGGTTACCTATTAGTAAGCCAAATGCTGTCTGTGAACCCAGAGATGCTGCTTTTCCCAGACCATTATTTTTAATGATCTAATGAGTAAGAGATAAGAATTACCNCGTGACAAATCCCTGCAAGTGTGTACCCCAGCTAACGCTTGAGATGGAGCTGTCATCTCCAATTAATCCCCACAGCTAACACAGACACTGGAAATGGCTGACCAGGCNCCAGCATTCTCTCTTATCCTCTACTGCCCAGTTGAAAGATGTGATTCTAGGGCTCTTTTTCTTGGGAGACAGAAAATTGTACAAGTTGCACAAGCTATGTGGCTAAACTGTACAACAAATAAAGTATTTACCTAAAGGCTGTGTTCATGTACACCATACGTTTGGCACTAGCAGACCACAGTAAAGAAACCAATGTAAATTCTGAATCAATGATGTTGTGAAGGACAGCCTTGATGACTACTGGGATCTCTCTCCCTTTCCCTCTCTCTCTCCCTTTCCCTCTCTCTCTCCCTCTCTCTTGTCATGAGGGAGGGATCCATCCTCAATAACTTCTAAGCCTGCTAATTTCTCACTACCTAATATCCATGATTGGAAAGAAGTGTGGCTACCTGGTCTCAGAATTGGATAGAACTAAATTTGCTTTTATGTTCTGTCTCTTAGAGCTAAGTACATATCTTTTCTGAGCATCCATTTTCTCAATTTTGAGATAAGAACCAAGATAAATGTTTCATTGACTCTAGGCACCCAGTATTGCATACCTGTGTAATTCAGAGGTTCAGATACCTTGAGTCCAGAGACCAGCCTAGACAACACAATGTCTCAAATAAATAAATAAATAAAATTTTCTAGCTACAAAACAAGTTGGGTGTAGTAATCCCAGCACTTGGGAAGCTGAGGCAGGGGATTCTGAGTTTGAAGCCAACTTGGGCTCTATAGTGAGACCTTGTCTTTTAAAAAAATCTAAATAAATAAAATTCAAATAAAAAACAAATATTTCACATGATCAAAATGATTAAATGAAACAGAACCCAGAAGAGTTCCTTTTTTAAGTAATGTATTTTATTTTATGAGCATTGGTGTGAGGGTGTCAGGTACCCTGGAACTTGAGTTACAGACAGTTGTGAGCTGCCATATGACAGCTGTCAGTTGAACATGGGTCCTCTGGAAGAGCAGCCAGTGTTCTCCAACCATCTCTCCAACCCCCATGAGAGTTCTTAACACACAGTAGGCATCCAATGAATAGATACATGAAGTTCGACCCCAACTACGCACGGCTTGAATAATGAAAATTTCTCATGTTGGTAGATGAACTTGAAAATATGCTCAACACATCAGGCTTTGATGAGTAATTCATAAACATTGTCAACTTGTTCAGGGTGGTGATAGAGAAAGATCAAAAGAAGCAAGCATCATGAATATTTCATGGGGGAGCTAACGGCCTTTGAAAAGGCTGTTTCAACTGTATAACTTCTTTTTTAAGTTTAGTTTGCTCATTCATGCAGTAGAACTTTTAAACTGGACCAGTTTTTTCCCCACATGCCTGTTTTTAAAAAATATGGTGGGGAGCACAGGCCATGTATTTAGTCAGAGAAACATTATCTATCTATTCCAAAGCTTTTGCTATCTGGCGAGGCAGTCATAAGGTCTTCAACAGATACTTAGCCAATGATGATGCTNGACCACTAGAAACTAAAATAGGCATTGAAGGGTGTCTGCACAGAGAAAAAGCACACATGGGAGAAACACAAACAAACCAACACAATGTGATAAGTGCTATGAGAATGCAGGCCTGAGGCCCAGAGAGAAGGGAATTATCTGGGGACAGTTTCCAAGAGGCAGTAACACTTAATGGCATTCTTAGCGAGTGAGCAGGAGTTAGCCAGNAAAACAGTGGGACATTCAGACAATATGATAGCTCTGCAAGGTCAGGGCAAGAGAAGAGAGAGGACACACTTGAAACTACAAATAGCAAGAAGTGGTTACAAGGGAGAGCTGAGGAGAGGCAGATACNGCAGGCAACCGAAAGACTATAGATGGCCATAGATCCGCTAAGAAAGGCCTTCTGTACAAAATGATGATGATAATTCTGAAACAAACAAAACTGATCAAATGCCTAGAACAGTGGTTAGCATCAGAAGAAAACAAANAGCAGAAGTAGCTGACTTTTGTCACCAACTACTTTATGGGGTGCCCCAGGCATTCAGGAGAGGATTGTGGGTAGGGATAGATACACCTCCCAGCTGAGGAAGATTTTTGGGGGTGCCACAAAAGTGTGGCACAGACCATGTACTCAAGTGGTACTCAAGTACCCCAGGAGCTGTGT
Organism: Neotoma lepida; assembly: GCA_001675575.1. NCBI lineage: Eukaryota > Metazoa > Chordata > Mammalia > Rodentia > Cricetidae > Neotoma > Neotoma lepida. Next base: position 124,013 of record LZPO01087213.1, on the reverse strand, counting down.
TCTGGTGATGCAGAAGGAAGAATGGAGTGATAGGAAATAATGGGNTTTAAAGAATAGATTGTCTCCTGGAGCTGCCTTCTAGACTGATTGAGGGCCCCAAATTCAAGAAGAAAAACACACAAACACCACCATCTTCTGAGTGTTTCATGTACTCTAGTCTGTGTGAGTGAAGCAAAACCAGAAACATGTTTGTGCCACAGCTTTTTGGGGTCTTCTTAGAGTTGTGGGCTGGGACACGAATTGATCTGAATGCTTTATGGTGGCAACAATACCAGAGCCCCATTGAGAGGAGGTGGGAGCCTGAGACAGTGCTGAGGTTGTGAGACAAGAATACAAGGGTGCGTCTTGTTCGGGGGGTTACAAGTGTGCGTCTTGTTCAGGGTTTTGGTTTTGTTTGTTTGTTTATTTGTTTGTTTGTTTGTTTTGGTAAGGAGGGTGTTGTTTGTTTGCTTTTTTGGTATAGAAAATATGAATAGCCTGGGATGGTCTTGAACTCATAATCCTACTGCCTTAACTTCCCTGGTCCTAGGATTCCAGATGTGTCTTGCTATTGCTTTGATAGAAGATGAAACATCATGACCAAAAGCAACATGGGGAGGAGAGGGTTTATTTCTCTCCCAGTTCCATAGAACACTTCATCATCAAAAGCAGTGAGGGCAGGAACTCAAGCAGGGCAGGAACCTGGAGGCTGGAGCTGATGCAGAGGCCATGGAGGGATGCTGCTTACTGGCTTGCTCTCCATGGTTTGCTCAACCTGCTTGTAGAACCCAGGACCATCAACCCAGGGGTGAAGCCACCTACAATGGCCTGGGCCCTCCCTCATCAATAATTAATTAAGAAAATGCCCTACAGACTTGCCTACAGCCAGTTCTTATGGAGGTTAACCTTCTTAACTGAGGTTCCCTCTTCCCAGATGACTTTAGCTTGTGTCAAGTTGACATGAACCTATCCAGCCCAAGGTGCATGTCATAATGCCCAGCTTGGGTATTTATTTCAATGTAAGAGAATAAGTTNGTGTAATGGTTAATCTTGATTGTCAACTTGGTTGGGTCTAGAATCAACTAAAAGACACACCTTTGGGTGGGTCTGTGANGATATTTCCTGGAAGCATCAACTGAGGGANAAGTGGGCTACATCTTTCAGANGTGGCCCAGATGCAAGGATGGGTGATGGGAAAGCAGTGCTGAGTTCCACTTGCCCACCTTCGCTCCTTGCTGGTGAGTGCATCAACTCCGTTTCCACCACCACTGTTGNCATCTTTTATGGATTCCGGAGCCTAGCTTTATCAGTCTTCTAACATAGAAGAAAGGTTCTTCAGGAGTCCTCCAGGCCTTCAACACCAAATTGAGGCTGCCATGGCATNTAGTTTGGTGAACTGAGCAGCCACTGGGTTCTTTGCCCCTCTGGTACACAAACAGCCATTGATGGACAACCCAGACTGTGTCATGTATGGCAACTTAATATATGTCTTTTGTAATATACATCCATTCTGCTCTTTTAGAACCTTGAACAACTTCAGTAGATTAAAAAATGAGATGTTTCAAAGATACACAATTTATTGTGAGATTAGAAAATACCAGAAGTAAGCCGAGCAATGATGGTGCTTGCCTTTAATCCTAGCACTCAGGAGGCAGAGCTAGGAGGATCTCTGTGAGTTCAAGGCTAGCCTGGTCTACAATGCTAGTTCCAGGACAGCCAGGGCTATACAGAGAAACTCTGTCTTGAAAAANNAAGGAAGGAAGGAAGGAAGGAAGGAAGGAAGGAAGGAAGGAAGGAAGGAAGGAAGGAAGGAAGGAAGGAAGGAAGGAAGGAAGGAAGGAAGGAAGGAGAAAGAAAATACCAGAAGCAAAATCTAACCAACACTAGGGATGCCTTTTTTTTTTAAATTCAGATGGTTGTTTGGCATTATAATATAAGCAACCCAACTCTGGGTAATGCTGAGGTCTTGGCATCCCAGGACTTAGGGCAAGAAGAGGAGAACATCATACCACAGTATGCCAGTAGGTGAGATGGTGAGTGAGGAGCATTGGNCTGGCTGTTCAAGCCCATAGTCNAAGCTCTACGTTAAACAGACGTGGTTCTACAACTGTTGGTGGCAAGAGGTCCCTCCCAGTGGGTGAGGGATCCCAGGGTGATCCAGCTTGGTAGTAAAAGAGATATGGCCAGACTCTGAGCTCTACCTTTATGTGGTGCAACTTCTGCCAGTAATGAGATGGGCACTCTTTGTTTCCAGTGTGCAGATCTTCTCAGTTTCNAGGATTTGCCATGCTCTCAGCTCTTTGCTGTTTTTTTTGCCCAGAATCCCCTCCACACTATCCCTCTCCTTCCTAATAATTTATTACAGCATTCAAACTGCCCACAAATACACCTGTCTTCCTTCACTCAGCTCCATGAGGATGGGGCCTCCCTGTCTTACTAGCCATGTTATCTCTGGTGATTAGTACAATGCTCAACACATAGGAGTTGCAAAATAAGTATTTGAATGAGTGAGTAAATCAGTGAATGGATGAATGGACCAACCAAAAATAAAGATGCTGAGAGAACGGACTCAGGCTTATGGACCGAAACTTTAGCCAGCATCTAGAAACCAGTTCTCTCCTTCAGTTCTAGAGGAGAGGAAGAATCATGTTTGGGATAGCCACACCCATTTTGAGGGTCTGGGACCAACACTGGGAGCAGAAAAATGTACTGTGATGATTCAAAGTGCCCAAGGGACCAAGAAAAGTCACACATAAAAAAAAGACTTACAAGTGAGATAGGAATTCAGCTCTAATGACTAAGACTCCAACATGTGGAAGGCACCAGATGTCATTCCTAGCTCCACACTTAGATTGTTAGTCAATGTCCCTATCCCTGGGAAGGTGACCCACATGTGTCCTGAAACACTGGTCCTGTACATTTAGGAATCTTCCTGTATGTTCCTGATAGCGATAGCTAGGGACAGAAGGGGGGTGATGATCAGTAAGAGAAACCAGATAGAGGTTTGCAATGTNTACCTTTATCTAACTAAGGCAGAATGCTAAAGAANCTGAGTATAAAACATCATTGTATGGTTTGAAGATCTACAGTAAAGCTGTCACCNGCCAAGANTGAGATGATGCTGTTGTCTGAATCTTCCATCTGTAGCTTCGCCACTGACTCCCCATTAGTGAAGTCTCCAAGCTTCAGTCTCCACGGNTGCTCATAGTGTGATACATACACAGAACTTCGGGCAGGCCTAGCATGCAGCAGACTCATCAAGTGGTCCCTGTTATAAGTGTGGCACCAGGACTCAGGCTTCAGGGAACAAGTATGGGGTCCAATGTCTGAAGGGTATCTGTGTCANTTCTTGTGCCCATTCNTCCCCATCCCACCACACACATACCTTCTCAAACATCAGTATGTCCTCAGAAGTGTTCTTCACNTAAAGAACACCCTGCTAACTATCTAGCAAGGGCCCTCTAGACTTCTGAGAATGTGTGCTACCCAATAAATCGTTAGAGACACACATTCACGTGTGTGATCTAATTCCAAAATTAGAGNCAGGACATCAGGGACCATGTTTTGCTGGGAATCTCTCCAAGAATATTAGTTCTTAATGTCTATGTGCGTTAGAACCATCTGGAATCCATCTTTCAGGAAGTAACTCCCACATGCCAGTCTGAGCCACAGTGGTGGCTTTCAGTTCTCAGCTCTGGCTCCTCTAAGGCCGTGTGGATGGTGCTGTGCTTTTGTTCAGGTTGTGTTTGTTGTTTTAACTCAGGTGCTCAGGCTCCACCGCTAAAATTTCTATTTGATTAGTCTGGAAAGGATGCCTCATCAATNGTTTGAAAGACCTTCCCCAATTTATCGATTTTCTTTGAATGCAGACAGGGGTGTTGTGTAGGGAGTGTTGCCATGATAGATCAGCAAGGAGAGCCTTCGTGGAGGGCACTATGAGACAGGAGGTTTAATATCTCCCTCACCTGTGGTTACGACAAAACTGGTACAAATAAACAGATGTGCTCCGTCCATTTAGAATGGGACATACTAGCAACACGCTATGTTTATCTTATGAACATGTATGTAATGTGTATTTTCCATTTCCCCTTCTTGAAATTGTCCTCGTGTTTAGCACTGTTTGCACAAGGACAAGAACCAAATTGGAACATGCTATCCATAGGGGCATGGTTTGTGCTCTAGCTTTCCTCAGGGGTTAACTATTCTAAATATGTACTTGCAGACAAACATAGCAATGTAAGTAGTTCATATGTAGATATATATGCATGTTCACATGTTTGCATATGTTTTATACATGTGTGTGTGTTTGTATGTTTGTGTGCATGTTTGGAGGTACACTTATATATGCAGATGTGTATGTGAAGGTTAGCAAACAAACCTCAGGTGTCATACCTCAGGTGCCCCTCATCTTTTTTTAGAGGGTCCCTTGTGGTGTGGAACTTTGTCAAGGAGGCTAGACTGGCCTGCCAGAAAGTTTCGAGGATCTGTCTTAGCTGTCTCTGCCTCCTATCTCCCCTCATCACAGGAGTAATGAGCTCACACTACTGCCCTGGGTTTTCCCCTGGCTTTTGAGGATCTAGACTCAGACTCTGGAACTTATAAACTTACAAACTTTACCAACTGAATCAGTAATCAGTAAATGCAGAGAACATTTCTGAGCCCATTTCTTGTGAGAGCTATGGAAAAAGCACAAGACTTGAGAGGAATCCTGTCCTTTTNGTGGGCACGCTGGGCTCTGACCCAAGACTCCAGCAGGCTGGAGTTATTCTCCTTCTGGACGTAGGCTTAGCNGAGGAAAGCTTTGAAAGGCAACAGAATCATTTGAAATGGGACACTCTGGCTTGCCTTGCTTTCAGATCCGAGGCAGCTGGAGCATCTTGGCTAATCTCAAATGCTAGAAATAATGTGCTATTTGTCACTTCAGTCCCAGCCAAGGGTCACACAGAAGCTAAAATAAATTCTAAAAGCCGTTTTCATGAGTAGCTTAACTTTATTCACATGGGAACTCAAGGGACTGGCAAAGACTTCCTCATACATTTCTTCTGAAGGGTTGAGTTAGTTTGGTGGCACACAGAATGGGTGGGGGATGTGTGTTGACACAGACCAGGAGCTTCTTGTTACTCTGCATCAGGAATCTGGTTTAATTTTATCCTGGTGGCCTGGATAGTGCATTTGCTGGGGAACAAGCCTAAGGCTCACTGGCTGACAAGCTTTTGACAGCCCACAAGAGAGCATCTTTGGAAAACACATGACGGACCTAGTGCTGCTGTGTGTCAGGCATTGTGAGTGTGGGTCAGAGATGCTGGAGGTGCCAAGAATGGCATCCCGTGACAATTACAGCAGTGGGAGCTCAGAGCACACAGCAGTCACTCCCAGGAGTGGAGCATGGCNCTCAGTATTGGTAGGACCTCACGAGAAGCCACATAAGGAGAACAGTGATCAGGACAACCGTGAAGTTGAGAAACAGCTCCCGGGTAGACCGCTCCATCCTCTGAGTTGCTGGGTGAGAACTCCTGGTAGACTTCTGAGAGCACACCAAGGACCTCTGGCTTGTCCTCGCTTCCTAACAAAGAGAGACAACATGGGAGCTAGGTGAATATTCCTGGAGNATATCCAGTCTTCCTTCAGAGGAAAATGAGGTGCTGTGGATGAGGAGAGTGTTTGTGCTGACTTGCCCAACCCTTCCCCCCAGGCTTATACATTGAAATCCTAGTCCCCAATACCTAAGAATGTGACTGTGTTTGGAGACAGGGTCTTCCAAGAGGTAATTAAGTTAATATGAGGTCACTGTCATAGGTAGCTTCAGCATCAACTTGATATAAACCTAGAGTCACCTAAGAAGAAGGACCTCAACTGAATAATTCCTCTCATATTAGGAGGCTCACAACTGCCTATAACTCCAGCTCTGGTGGGATCNGATACCTCTGGCCCCCTTGGGCACCTACACTTATGTACACATACCCCCACACAAACACATACACATAATTTAATGTAATAAAAATAAATCCTAAACACACACACACACACACACACACGAAGATAGAAAGGTAGTTGAGCAAACCAGAGGAACAAGTCAGTAATCAGTGTTCCTCCATGGCCTCTGCTTCACTTTCTGCCTCTGAGTTCCTGCCCTGAGTTACTGCTGTGGCTTTCCTCAGGACTATACCTGTAAGCTAAAAATAAATCCTTCCACCTTAAGTTGCTTTTGGCCAGGGTTTTACCACAGAAAGAGAAACAAACCAGAGCAGTTGCTCTAGTAAACCCTAATTCAATATGACTTGTGTCCTAAGGAGAGGATGTTAGGACTTAAACATTACAGAAGGAAGACATTGCAGAAACACAGAAATGATGGCCATTCTCAGTCCAGGAAGAAACGCCTTAAAGGAACCAGCCTTACTGATACCCTAATCTCTAACATCTGACCTCGGATTTCATTTGAAGTTAAGCTGCTGCTCCTCTCTGAGGCTCCAGCCTGGCAGTGTACCTTGAAGATTTTGGACTTGCCAACCTTCACAAGAAGATTTTGGACTTGCCAACCTTCACAATGCTATGAGCCAATTTCTCAAACACACACACGCACACACACACACACACACACACACACACACAGAGAGAGAGAGAGAGAGAGAGAGAGAGAGAGAGAGAGAAAGCTATGTTTCTCTGAAGAGTATGGATGAACACAAACAGCCTAGTTTCTCTTTCTGCTGACATCCCAAGGCCAATAATTTTATCCTGTAATAATTGCATTGTTTTGAGTAAGAAATAAAATATTACATTTTTATCTCTTTATCTTATGCATGTCTGTATACATGTGTCAAATTTGCTATTTGAAATATCTGCAAGCAGGGACACCAAAACAGAAAAAAAAATTATAGTTTAGTATTGCCCTTTCTTTGGATCACATTTAGGAGTAAGATAACATCATCCTTCAGATTTAAAGCTGCCCTAGGTCTTCATCCAACCCTGGTGAAAGGATAAAGTAGCCCTAACAGCTGCATGGCTTCGTACAAGCCTACACTGGCACGAAGACCGCAGGGGTCAACCAGAAGTCCCTCGCACAACAGGTACTCGGTCCAAAGAACAAGTGTTAACCTCATGAGCATTTCTGTTTCAACAAGGGCTTGTGCCAGTTATTTTTAGCCAAGCTCAGGATGTGCCTAGATTATAAACATTTCAGACGGCAGAGATGGCATCTTCAACGTGCATACAGATTGTACATGCAGGCAAATATACTCCAAGCACGTAGGCNACACTATCAATCAGATTACTAATTTTGATGAAGTAGTGAAATTGACGCTTGGTTNATATGATCAAAACAAAATTGAAAACTTCTGTATTTTAGATAATCTAAGTAGATACTATTATTGTAGAACAAAATTCTATCATGGAAAGAAAAAGTTTAGATGGAAAGAGTACTGGTTTACAAAAGATCAAAGCTCAAGGGGCCAAAGCTTTGCAGCCACCCTTTGGCCTGACTGAATTAACTGTAATTGTTATTTTTGTTGTGGTATCAATGTACCAAATTATGAATTGCATAGATACCAGCAGATATAATTGCATAGATAGTCAGCTTTTATTACACAATTGTTAGTGTAATGTATAGGTTCATACTATATTATGCCAATGAATGGATTATAGGATCTCATTTTAAAATATAGCCAATGATGATTGATTTATGTTTCATTTCCTTTTAATTTTTAATTTTTATTACATTTATTTATGTCTGTATTTGGGGCAGGTACACGTGTGTCACAGTACACATGTAGAGGTCAGAAAACCCCTCTTTCCACCTGGGGAACTTTGGGGGTTGAACTAGAGTCATCGACCTCAGCAGCAAGCCCTTTTGTCTGCTGAGACATCCTGCCAGCCCCTCCTCTTTTCATTTTATCCTTCTTTCAGCCTTTGGCATGATGTAAATTGTCAACTGCCAGTGGAAATCTTCACGCACAGTTTCCTGGAGTGGAGAGTAAGCAGGAGAAAATGGGTGGGGAACAGAGAGGACCAGAATGTTCATGAGCATCAGAGGCGCCATGGAGAGGGGAGCATGTTAGAAGTGCTTACAGCACGGGAATCCGGAACATGGCCCCACAGGGCCACAAACTGGAAAGAACTGGGCACCAGCCGTAGAGTGGACATGGACTGTGGTATTCACGTACATTTGAATGTTGTAGGGTAAAGAAAATACATGACATACTCTAGCTACCCAGCGCAAGACGGTTGGATCTCACAACATAACTGTGGGATGAAAGGAGGATTTGCAAGAGTAGCAAACTATGTGACTCCATTTACACAAAGTTAAGAGCAGGGAGCTTAATGGTGTTGCTTAGGAACACAGACACAGGCAGTAAAACTTNAAAACAAAGAAGGGTGGACAAGCTCCACACTTGGGGACAGAGGCAGAAGGCAAATGATAGGAACAGACTTCTGCGGTACTGCCAATAATCTGTATCTTGGTAAATGATAGTTATGTTCCTGTTTCTTGTCATTCTTTTTTTAGCTTCTTGCATCTTCTGCACTCCTCCATTTTTGCCAGCCTCTCTGAATTGACAGACTGAGCACACACTCTCCTTCTTTTGGCTTACGTTTTGCTACTTCTTGTACTTTGATGGCAACCTTAAATCTTTGTTGTTTTGTGTATTTTCAAATGAATAAAACACCAATCCGATAGACTCCCAATGGGTGCAATTCTACCAAGGCATATGACAACTGAAGGCTGGGGTCTTCCTTTCACACACATCCATAACCATTAGGAAGAAGGAGCAAAGTGAGGCAGTTCTTCACTTGTCACTGTCCTATTTCTCTCCCATGAGCCCACACAAGAACTTTGACTTCCTTTTATGCCTTCTCTACTAGCCAAAATGGTTGTCCTGTACCTGAACCAAAGCCTTACAAACCAGGAGAAAACTATACAAGGAGTTTGACATTGGTTTTCCTCTGTGATGCAAGAAAACAAATATAAAACTAGAAAAAGAGAAAATACATATCAGAGGAAAACAGGAACAGATATTCACTTTACAGCTGTATTATCATTACCTGTTCCATTGAGAAATGTAAGCATTTAGTTAACATTTTTATTTGAAAATTACATACACACAGAGACAGAGAGACAGAGACAGAGAGACAGAGAGATTGCTAAGTACAAAATCCTACTGTTACCTGAAGAGAGACAAGGACACACCCAAGCTGCTGTAGACTTCTCCTCGCTCTGTCCAACTCCAGCTGTCTCCCCTGCTGTCTGAGCTCCTGGACTCTGGGCAGGGACTAAAGTAGTCTGAGGGAGGTGGCAGTCACTGTGATGTCACTGGTGAAACATCTAAAGAGACAAGCTCCGGAGGTTCCAGCCTATTGGTGTTCTGGGGGACACAGAAATATGGTGACTGAGGCTTTGCTCCTTGGGCTGCCGATTTGAATTAACAANGCAGCTTTGTGAAAACTCTTGTTCCCAGCTGACTTTTGGTGCAATGATGTGGGATTTAAACCCATCTTTTAGCACTTTACAAGTGTCTCTACTACCTCTGAAGAGATGCAGGAGCAATAGACCAATTTTAACAAATTGCTGCACGTAGCTGACTTCACTACTGAACACATGAAGCTGTAAAAATGTGATTTCATTTCACCACCCATATCTTTAGCTGTTTGAAGCATGAAGAGTTCTCTGCCTTGTACCCACACTCNCCACACCGCACTCCAGAATACTATAAATTCTCCTTCAAAACTGACTTTTGCTCTAGCAATGGAAGTTAGCTCCCCCCCCCATCACCTGCTACACATAACTTTCCAGCGAAGTGATGCACAGAGAGTCCACACGTTCAACTGGTTTCTCCCTAAACAGCCGTGGAAGCNACAGCTTGTATCTGCGTCAATTAAACAAGCATAGCAGTAAAACAGACAGCAAAACCCACCCATGCATTTGGGNGTTGGAAGTAGATCTGGTCAAAACTAGTGAGAATGTGAGTTCTAGACTAGATAGAAATATCTAGAATGTATCCCTTTTATTTCCTTTTGTTGTATTTTATGTATACGGATATTTTGCCTGCATGTAAGTATGTGCACCACATGTGTGCAGTGCTGGAAGACGGCATCATCCAGTCCCAGACAATTGTGAGCCACCATGTGGGTACTGGGATTTGAACCCAAGACCAGTAGTAGAACATCCAGTGCTCTTAACCACTGAGCCATCTCACCAGCCCATAGAATATATCTTAAAGGAATAAAATGACATAATTTTCAACCACAGACACTGGCTCAAATCAGACAAGGATGAATTTGTAACAAATCAGATGTTGGGAGGTAAGTGGAGCCTCTAATGTGTTTAAATGGACTTGAAAATCATCAATTAAGGAATTTAAACATGACTCCAGTAATTGTGCTGCTCAGTAAATCCTGTCCTTAAAGATAATAGGGTAAATCTCCCCTAATAGTNCCCAGTTANGGTCAATAAAAACGAGACATTTCCAGAAGGCAGGAGCAAACACAAGTCTCTGCATACTTGCATGCNTGGTCTAGCCTTTCTCACCATCCCTACCTCCCCAGAGACACTAATAAAAGAAGGATTTTCCATTCCATTTNTTCATTTCAACATAAGCCCATCGAAGGGTATTCTAATTACAACATTCTGTCGCCACTTGTCTTGTAAAACGATCGCTTGCTGAAGTGACAGATAGAGAATATTAATTATAGCACAATCGAACGTTGGCTGTTGTCTGTGGCCATCTGGCAAACTCTGTAACTGTTGTCAGATTTCTGTCTTTCTCTCCCTCTAAGCTCATGCCAGATTGCTTCAAATGCTAGGGAGTGTTTTCCTGGTCACCACGCCACAGCTGTCCTTTTTCTATCCACTCAAAATTATTATTTGTCCCCTTAAAAACTAACACTTTCAAGGTAGCGTATTTAAGAACATATAAATGTATAAGAAATTTAAATTTCCACTAATGTGGGTCTGACAGTGGGTAAAGGTGCTTGCTGCCAAGCCTGACAGCCTGAGTTCAATCCCCAGGATCCACATAGTTGAAGGAGAGAACCAACTCTCACGTGCCCATACACACATTCACACATTTTTTTAAATAAGTAAACAAACACTTTTAATCCCAGCACTTGGGAGGCAGAAGCAGGCAAATCTCTGTGAGTTCAAGGCCAGCCTGGTCTACATAGTGAGTTCCAAAACAGCCAGGACTACACAGAGAAACCCAGTCTTGAAAAAACAGTAATAGTAAGTAAATAAATAAATGTAAAATAATTTTTAAGAAAAAAATTACCATTAATGTCACTATAGGTAAAAACCAATGCACCCCACGCTATTAACCTTCCTTCATGATATTGGCTCTTATGGCTTATCGGCATTCCTCACATATCAACTTCTTAGTCAAGTGTTGTTCTGTCTGTCAGCAGTAGGACAATCTTTGACATTATTCCTATGCCTGCTAGTCTAAAATTTAGTCAAGGGCCAGAAATGTCATGAAAGTAGCATTTGCCTTGACAGTGGCATTGAAGCTGTTAGTATTTACCTAACCTCAGAACCACCACCACATGCATGTTCAGGGATAAAATATCATACACTTTGGGATGCAGCACTGAGCTCTTGTGCCTCGTTAGCTGCTGCTAACTGGTTTTCTTTTCTTTCCACTTCCATCCAGACTTTTGCAAAATGAAGAAATACATCAGCCCCACAATGCTCCAACACCATTTGTTGATGGGAAAGTGTGCCAAGGCCATCATGCATGGCAATGGGTTCCTTGCCACATCACAGTAGTGAGCACCACCACCATGCACCTCTCTCACCGTCACCTTGTTATCCTCATCTGGTCCTGAAGCTGCCGAGGAAGAGAGCAGCANCCTTCTCAACTCCCTCTCCCAAACACATGAGGACAAGCCCAGAGAAAATGGGAACCCACTTCTCAACACTCCCTCTGAGTNTCTGTTGCCATAATCAGCCAGTAAGACCTACTCTTTGGGCACAGGGAAGCCCAAGCAAAGGTCATGAAGATGCTTAAAGAGCACTGTCAGGGTCTACACCGAACTGCCAACTCAAACAGGAAGTCTAAGCCTCCTCAGGGAAACCACTGTCATAAGGGACAGTGCAATGAAGTAGAAAGTAGAGTCACAAAAATTCGTATCTATATTCTGAATTTTCTACTTTCTAAGTAACATTAGGGAAATTACCCTCATGGTGGCAAGATGGCTCAGTGAATAAGGGTGCCTGCTGACAATCCCAGGACCCACAGGGTTGTAAGAAAGAACCGACTCACACAAGTTGCCCTCTGACCTCCATATGCATGCTATCATACTTGCATAAATAAATAAATGTAATAAAAATATTAATAATTCTCTCTTAAAATGTGTATACATTCAGAATCCACTTGATAAGTTGTATAAAAGCANCTGCTTTCTTCCCTGCACTAGTAAGAATCAATGCTATTNCACTGTGTANGAAAGGAGCACAGAGACGCCTGCCTGTAAGTTAAGGGGGGTTATTCGTAACTNAAAAACAATCAGTGACAAGGAACCCCTTTCTTTAGCTCTGGTGCGAAACTTCTCCTTTCACTGTGGCCAACAGAGAATAGGCTGAGTGTCGTTTAGTATATGTGAGGGCTAATCTTTATTGCCAACTGGCCTGTATTTGAAATCACCTAGGAACTACATCACTGGTGATGTCTGTAAGCACGTCACTGGAGATGTGCTTTGAGAAAGGTCTGACTGGGGAGGAAAGACCCACCCAGAGTGAAGGAGGCACCATCCCATGGGCTGGAGTCCAGAGTTAATGAAAAGGAAGAAGCCACATAAACACAGACCTCTCTGCTTGTGACCATGGAATCGACGTGACCAGCTGCCTCCCATTCCCACCACCACATTTCCCTTGCCATATGAATCCTATTCTCAAACTGTAATCCAAAACAAACCCTTTCTTCCTTGGGTGGTGTTCATCAAGTATTTTGTCTGAGCAATGAGGAAAGTCACTATCACAGTGCAAAAAAAAAAAAAAAAAAAAACAAAACAAAAAAAAAACATACACTACACCTTTCTAACTTGGGCCTGGCAGAATGGCTCCCACAAAGAAAAATAGCAAGAGAAAGGAGGGGTCCATTCTGACATCAATGAGGTGGTAGCTCAAGAATACACTATCAGGGGCTGGATAGAGGGCTCAGCAGTTAAGAGCACCTGCTGCTCTTCTAGAGGACCTGGGTTCAATCCCCCAGCACCCACATAGCAGCTCACAACTGTCTGTAATTCCAGTTCCAGGGGATCTGGCATCCTCACACAAACATACATGCAGGCAAAACACCAATGCACATAAAATAAAAATAAATAAATAATTTTTTTAAAAAAAACACACTACCAACATTCACAAGCATACCTATGGAGTAGGCTCCAGGAAGCACCGCCCAGGAGTACTCATAGAAATGTAGACATTTGCCATCAAGAAAATGGGGACTTTAGATGTGTGCACTGATATACAGGCTCAACAAAGCTGTCTAGGCAAGAAAAGGGGGGGAGGGGGAGGAGGAGGAGGAGGAGGAAATGTCTCATATTGTATCCATGTGTGTTGGTTCCGAAAATACAGTGACAATAAGGAGTCATCAAACAAGCTCTAGACTTTGGTAACCTATGTCCATGTTACCCCATTAAAAAATCTACAGACATGTCCAATGTGGTAGCGTACGCCTGTCTTTAAGCCCCAGCACTTAGAAGGCAGAAGCAGAGGCAGGTGGATCTCTGTGAGTTCAAAGACAGCGTGGTCTACAAAAGGGTGCCAGGCCAGCCAGGACTACATAGTGAGATCCCGTCTCAAAACAACAACCACAATAACACAATCTACCAATAGTCAATGTGAATGAGGACTACGCTGCTGAGTGTCAAATAACAATNACAACAAACTGCAAAACCAAAGTCAGATGCCAGAAGCACGAGTAACACAAAGCTGCTTGTCAGCTGGGTTTCAGAGGGTAGCTTTCCTGACTTCTGTCTCGTCATCCATGTACTCCTTGATAGTCCCAACACGACTTAAGGGACTTGGACACGACTAGGGTAGCAAGGAAATGAAGAAATGACAGATAGACGGACAGATGGACAGACGGACAGAAAGCGAGGATCAGCTGGACTAGGTTCTCTAATGGTGAACGCACAGCACCTGGAAGCTCAGCATGTTCGTTACAGAGTTGAACAAGGAGGCAAGGTTATTGCACACAGCTGAACGAGGAGGTGGGCTTATTACACACAGATAAACAAGGAGGCGGGACTTATGATATCCAGCTGGGTCAGCTGATCTTCCTAGCAGCAGTCTCTGTAGGGGAACAACCTCAGGCTGTAAATCTCTGGAGGTGAAGAGAAAACTGTGACTCGTGCTTTCTGCATATACAGTCAACACCTACACATGGACCTGAAGGGAAGGCTCTGACATTTCTCTCTGGGTCTGAGGCTAGGGTCCTTGGCATGGTGGCACCCATGTCAACAGCACACATTCACTCTGGACTTCACACACTCCTCTACTCCCCACAGCTAGCTCCTCAGACACTGTTACTGTCAGGGCAGAACAGGGAAGGTAGTAAGTACACTGCAAAAGGCCAAGGTCACTACCCTGCTTGCTCCTGGAACTGCTCAGCTGGTACCGAGTGAACAGTACTGCATACAAAACATTGTTCTAAACNTAAATCACATTACAGAATAGGGCCAATGCCACAGAGAGAAGAAAGTTAAGAAAGGGGCTACTTACAAGAACCAAATAAATTATGGGATCATAAGTGTTCATCAACAGACGAATGGATAAAGAAGACAGGCTACATTGCACAACGGAAGACTACACAGCCTTTAAAAAGACCTAGGGAGCCCTGTCGTTAGTGACAACATGGATAAACTGGAGAACACTGTGCTAAATGACGTAAGCTGAGCAGAGAGAAACAAGAGAAACAGGAATGTGTGTTCTTGTTTATGCGTGGAACCTGAGCCAACCCCCCACAAAGGAATTGATAAAGCAGCATAGAGTTGTGACTACAGAGGCTTCAGGGTGTGGGAAATGATGACTAGAGGGCACAGAGGGAGTAAGTGTGGCTGTACTGTGAGTGTGTGAGATCTGCTATGGAACATGATGGATATAGTAAGAATGAGATATGCAGAACTGCTGTGACTGTGTAAGGATTTTCTAGAGAAGCAGAACCAATTATATACAGATATAGATACATAAGCTCCCATACGTAGATATAGATATTACACAAAGAGATGGGTCTGCTTATGCTGACTGCCTAGACATCCCCCAGGGAGTGGATGANGATGATCTCATCAGAAGGCTGAAGACCTGGAGTCCACTGACCACTAGTGAGAACAGCAGCGATACCCACACTCATTCGGGAAGAACAGAAGCCGCACACGTGTGCTGGCTTCCTTGNCCTCTGCATTTTTTTTAACCAGGCTCCCAACCCTGTGTACTCACCTTAAGAACAGGTCTTCCTGGCCCTCGTCACTATCCATTCATCAACCTCTCTGGCACACCCTCNACAGACACACCATAGGTGTGATTCACCAATCCTAGACATCTTTCAGCCCAATCAAGGCAGCAACCAGGACCAATCATCACAAAGAGTAAGTTTCAAGTGCTCTCACTACAAAAAGCACTTTTTGGAGCCAGGTATAATGAGGCACAGCTTTAGTCCCAGCATTTGGGAGGCAGAGACAGGCAGGTCTCTAAGTTCAAGGCCAGCCTGGTCTACAGAGCCGAGTTCCAGGGCTACACAGAGAAACCCTCTTTTTTTTTTCAGTTTTTTTAGAAACAGAGTTTCTCTGTGTAGCCTTGGCTGTCCTGGAACTCACACTGTTGGACCAGGCTCTCCTGGAACTCACAGAGATCCACCTGCCTCTGCCTCCCGAGTGCTGGGATTAAAGGTGTGAGCCACCACCACCCATCGAGAAACCCTATCTTGAAAAAAAACAAACAAAATAAAGTACTTTTCAGTGATGGATATGTTCATTAGCTTGATATAATTATTCCACTCTGGATCCTGATATCCTTTTGGACCCTATAAACATATGCAATTATACATTATCAGTTTACAATAAAACTTTTAAAAATTGAAGAGAAAAGTTCAAAGTCAGGCATGGGTGGCATACACCTGTAATCCCAGCATTAGTGGAGTGGAGGAATGAGGAACTGGAGTTCAAGGCTAACCTCTGCTGTACAGTGATTTTGAAGCCAACCTGGAGTACACACAATCCTGTCTCAAAANCTCAAAAGATAAAAGAGACAAAGCAATGGGAGAGAGGGAGGGGTGGGAGGAAAGGAGGAAGGAGCAGTGCTGGATGGAGAAAGAGCTATGACTAACAGCTCCAGAATGCCTTACAGTTAGCCTCAACAGTGTGTAACACTGACTTGGAAAGACAGTCCCTGTATGTGTATGTCATCTCGCAGACCTCAGTGTGTCCACAGACCCAGCAAGGTAAAGTCCTTTCATTGATGTGTCTTGGCACCTGGCAGAAGCAGTAATACTTACCAACACTCATCTGAAGTTCATACGAATTCAAGAGCAGGCAGCCACTGAGAGAGGCCAGAGCTAAGAACGAGACAACAGCAACACTCGCTCCTGAACACATGTGAGNTGTGCCCTGCAGGTTCTGGAACTANGGGGAACATTCTAGGGTCTAAGTCTTGCATAAGAAGTGAAAGCAAGAGGCAAAAAATGATGTGTGAGTCCTCTCTATAATAACCTGAGTGGGTGGGGTTACACCACTTAACATCATTTGACTTAGAACCAATTAAATTTCTTTTCCCTAGAATAAGTGTATTTTTTTGCTCTGTAATAAGATTATGCAAACAAATGGCTTTCTCTTAGCACATTGAACAGCTACTTGGGGTAAAAAGCAGCCAAAATGTATTTACTACTAAGCTAATACCATCTGTGCTCCAAATTCTCCTGGATTTCAGATCGGCTTTGTTATTTTCCTGATGGAAAATAAGAATTCAGCAGAGCTTTGATGTGCTCTTATTGAACAGTTCTGGGAGGTTCTAGCCAGACACACCTACTGGAAACATCCTGTTCTTTATTGAATTTGAGCCACAAAATTTCTCAGACTCCCTTCTGAGAACCTGTCAGTCATAACACNATTGCAGGTTCAGAAGGAATAATGGGGATCAGACAAAATTGCTCACTGTTCCTGTGAAAGAGTTCGTTTGGCTTTAGCTGTTAAGGCAGAGAGAATACTCGTGGTGAGTCATGAAAATTTCTGCTCCCTGAAGGTAAGGAGAANCCAAAATGGCCCATTACAAAGCTGCAGAAGNCTCGCAGGACACAAGCTACAGGCCACATTTCCTTTTGGCTTAGGGACAGACCATCTCAGAGAGCAGCAGGGCACATGCTCAACAAGCCAGAAGGTAACCCAACTTTCTACACTTTTACAGAAAGGGCAAACATGGGGCTGCTACCAGCTACTAATAGTATAAGAATTTGGGGAGTTTATCCTAGGGAGTGGGATCAAACATACTCTAGCTTGAATTTCACTGATTCTTGCCTCCTTTTGCCATTGTCAAGCAGAACCTACCAATAAACACACACACACACACACACACACACACGCCACTAATCACATCTGTGTTTTCATGGAAGCACACTGTTTGTGCTAACAAACATCGAATCAGCTAATATTATCTTCCTCTTTTCCTAGTGTGTTTCTCATTTGCTAGATGTTACAGCATTCTGCAGGCATGTGAATTCAGTCTTCCTTTCCTCCCACTAAAGACCAGTGTGCACACCAGACCACTCCACTGTACCCTCTGTGGACAGATATATCTGTCAAACACCTCCTTCATTTGCTTTGGGTATAACCTATGCCTACAAAGTGCCCTTCGTCAAGCACCACCTTTGCTGGGTCCCACAGCTTCTGGACACACTGGGGGGTAGGAGTGTGAAAATGTGCCTCTCTCCACAGCTTCACCCTCAGGAGCAGTACTGCTTTAGTCAGTTTCTATAGAAAAGCTTCAATAGATGTATGAAGGGATTTATTATGGGAGTTGGTTCCGAAGACTCTAGAGACCAAGNTATGTCACAATACACCATCAACGAGCTGGAGAACAAGGAAAGCTAGAGGCTTGATTCCGTCTGATCTGAAAGCCTGAGAACCAAAGAAGCCAATGGCTTAAGTCCCAGAGTCAAAGGGCCTGAGGATTAGAAAGTTAGGAAAAGACAGGTACGGGGCCTCCAACCTCCTGTTCTACTCAAGCCCCCAGTGGACTGGCAAAGACCATGTAGGCTGACGAAGGCAATCTTCTTTTCAGTTCACCTACTCTAAGAATAATCTCTACCAGAAGCACCATAGACTCATCCATCAGGTCTCTAGCCTGACACATAGCCATCTTGAGTACTAGGGAACACTACCTTGTCTCCACTCCAGGGTCTACCCAGAAATGCGTTCATAAGCAAGTGTGGCAGGGAACACACNNAGGTAATGGACGCCTATTTCCTTCTCTCAGGATGAGCTCTCTTTCAGGAAGTGCCTTTACTCCCCAAACCAATTGGCTTCCCTAGGGCCTATTCTGCTANTACCTGAGACTGCACACNATCACATCAGCATGTTTGCACAAACCGGGAAGCACGTCGTGTGTTCTGCTGGGGTCCAGGTAGAAACAGGCTCTGTTTTCCAGATGAGAAGCATCCTGTTTCTTACTTCTTTGGTTTCTCATAGCTCCCAGATTAGGTTCAAAATCTTCCAAAGCAAGATCCTATAATAACCTACTCCTAGCCTCATCGCCTGCTCTCATTCTAGCAACTTGGGGTTTCTCAGACTTTGCTTCCATGTTTGATGTCACTCTCCCCGGTGAGAACATCCCTGTATGTTCTCAACAGCACCCATGCCGGTATGACGATTAACAAATAGACTTGACTTCAAGTGTCACATTCCCTGATCATTGTGGTCATGATGGACATTTCTCTGTGNTCTATGCAGCTCTCAAAATCACTGAGAGTCATCATAGAGTTAGCACCAATCTTCCTGACATCACCCCTTCTTATATAGGGACTGTGTCTCTCACCNTTGAAAATTAGTCATGTAATATTCAGTGTGTAATGAACGGTCTCTAAGTTTGCTATATAAATACATATATGAGGGGGNTGGAGAGATGACTCAGTGGTTAAGAGCAGTGGCTGTTCTTCCTGAGGACCTGGGTTCAATTCCCAGCACCCACATGATAGCTCATACCTGTCTGTAACTCCAGTTCCAGGGGAATCTGACACCCTCACACTGACACGCAAGCAAAATACCAGTGCACATAAAATTGAAAAATAAATAATAAAGTAAAACTAATAGATCATTTTTAAAATACATATATAAAAAAATATGTTAACTAACAACTGTCCAACCCTGGGGAGTTTGGTTTTTGTATAAAATATTACAAGCTGCCTATAGTGGCTCATACCTAAAATCCCAGAACTCAGAAGGTGAAGGCAAGAGCATCAGGATTTCAAAACCAGCCTCAGCTACAGGGTGAGTTCAAGACAGCCTGGAATATATGAGATCCTATGGGGGGGGGTAATAGGGAGGTAGGGGTTCAAATGAAAAAAACGCCCCAATCTTTCATCACTTTAAGTTCAGAAAGGATGGTGATGTTTACAAGAGCTATATAGTAACCTGGACAACTTGGAATCTCTTGAGCTAAGAATAGCATGTCCTAGGCATCCCATCGCTCAGCAGATCTGACAGCTGTTTGTCAGCTTGGCACACATATGGACGGCTTCCTCTGCTACTGAAGTTAAGCAGCAAGAAGTGTAGATTTTCTTTNTTTGAAAACTAACAATGGTAGTGGTACACACCTTTAATCCCAGCACTCGGGAGGCAGAGGCAAGTGGATCCCTGAGTTTGAGGCCAGCCTGGTCTACAGAGTGAGTTCCAGGACAGCCAGAGCTACATAGAGAAACCCTGTCTCAAAAAAGAAAGAAAAAGAAAGAAACCTAAGAAGTTATAAACAATTAAAAAAAATTATTAAAACATTCCTAGCACACACAATTAACAATTTAATGTTTCATTGTATTGCTTTGTCTTGTCTTAAATAAAAGTTAAAATATTCTAGATAAAGCTGGAGTCCCAGGGAGCATCCATATGCAGGTCTATGCTCCTTCCTGTCTCTCCCTATATGAGCTTGGTGCATAATCCAAGTTCCAATCATTAACCCTTTCAAACCTGCCGTCCAGGCTAGGGCAGCCTGGTAAGTAGGTTTCCCTCTTTCTGCTCCAAAAGAGTTCTATAAAATAAATATTATCTGTGTTATGGTATTTTGTTTTGTTTTATTTTGTACATTTGGACCATTAAGCTAGAAGAACCTTTTGGCAATATGCCAGAAGAGGTTTATTTTATTGTGTTATTTAATATGTATGAGTGTTTTGCCTGCATGTATGTGTGTACACCACATGTGTGCCTGGTGCCTGTGGAGTTCAGAAGAGGGTGTTGGATCCCCTGGGAGTGGATTTACAGATGGTTGTGAGTCACCATGTGGGTGCTCTTAACCACTGAGCCATCTCTGCAGCCCCAGAAGAATTTTTTTAATTTTGTTTATTTAGCCTCTCTCTCTCTCTCTCTCTCTCTCTCTCTCTCTCTCTCTCTCTCTGTGTGTGTGTGTGTGTGTGTGTGTGTGTGTGTATACATACCCATGCCCACAATGGTTAGAAGAGGGTGTTAGATCCCCTGGAACTGGAGTTACAAGAGGTTGTAAGCTGCCATGTGGGTGCTGGGAACAGAACTCAGGTCCTCTCCAAGAATAGCAACTGCTCTTAATCACTGAGCAATCTCTTAGCCTTGCAATTTAGTGGTTTCAAGTGGACTTACATTATATTAAGCTTTGCAGCACCTCCAAATATTCAGCAAATAGTAGAAAAATCTGATGTGTCCCATCATTAAGCTGAGATGGGCTTGAACGAAGAGTCACAGACCTTGCCAATAAGCAAGACATGAAACATCTTCTATCTGCTAAAATGTCATCAACAGTAGGACATCATGAAACTCTATCTGAACTTCTCAAAGAACTAGGCAAAGCTTGATACAACTTGATTATGGTGGAATCCAAAATGGATCATTCGATGAGAACGCAGATGAATATCCTACTGATCTTAAAACTACAGGGCAGCTGACAAATTGTTTTCTAAGCTATGTAGTTTCTAAGATTTCTCAGGCAGTCCTGGTGGTTTTAGAAGACTCTAGCAACTGCTGTCCTCGTGTAGACTTTAGTAGGTGTCGCAAACATGTAATATTCTAATTCCACCTGTAGATAAACATATCTCTATTCAGTAAAGTTATTCCATAAATCACTTCCTTTCATCAAACTCTTTTTTTCCACTAAAGAGGATTTTATTCATGGGACTGCAACTCTATGAACCCAGGGCCAGGTGTATTAAAGGTGGGCAAATGTGCCCACATTCATTCATTCACTTCAAGCTTGGCAGTTTCCCTGCATGGACCCCTGAGTCTGTTGCCACTATGTGCATCTTGGCTCTGTATGTCCACCTACTGTGTTTAATGTATTCTTCATAGAAACTATTTTATAATATGCATCACTACATAAACTATGTATTTACTCACAGAATTGTACACCAAAATCATATTNTGTGTGGTCAGTTCAAGGGATTTCAAAATTTTTATTTGCACGCCCACCCTCTTAATTAACCCTGGCACATGACCCCTATTACAATAAGCTGTTTTGGTGAAGTTTCAGCACCTAAGCTTAGACAAATTACAGCTACAGTAAAGCCCTGAACCCAAAGGTATGTTCATTTGAAGTCTGTTGGAGAGTCTTGTGGAATCACAGAACCCTGGAGAGATGCCAGAATGGTGGGTAATGGGGAAAGGTCCCAACTTTCTACAGACAGATAAATGCCAAAAAATAAATCTGAAGCCGGGCATGATGGCACACTCCCTGAATACCAGCACTCAAGAGGCAGAAGCAGATGGATAATGTCTGTGAGTCCAAGGCCAGCCTGGTCTACAGTGTGAGTTCTAGGACACCCAAAACTAAACAAAAACAAATCTGATACTAATAACAAAAAATAACTTGAGGATATTGAAATAATGTGGAAGTCCTTAGGGAAAATGAACTAGGCAGCATGATTGTACTAACAACAATTCATGACAAGGTTAATTAAGTTTTTTATCAAGGGCCAGCAAGATGGCTCAGCAGGTGAAAACACTTGCTACCAAGCCTGACGACCTGAGTTCAATCCCCAGGATCTACACAGTAGAAAGAAAGAACCCAGTCCTGTAAGTTGTCCTCTGACCTCTACATATGCCCTGTGGTATGTGCATACACTAAATAAATAAATATAAATAAATGTAATACCTTTTCAAAATAATCATTCTGTGGTTCTGTTTTGTTTCCTTTTGTGGTTCTATCGAGTGTAATCACAGTCTTGTGTGTCCTGGGTAAGCATACACACACACACATACACACACATACACACACACATACACACACACATACACACACATACAC
>LZPO01087213.1:73721-85213 GCA_001675575.1 Neotoma lepida | reverse complement strand
GAAATACATATTTTTTCACAAAAAAGACTAATATTTCCATTGGGCAAAAACTTGAAATTACACTCTTGGCAGGAAATGTTATTGCTATGGCAATAGAGCACAAATAATTATTAACCTTCACAGAGTAAAGATTCTTGGCATTGTGCTTTCAAAGAGAAATGACCATATTTTTCAAATTTGATAGTTTGTTCTTAAGTGTAAGTCAGTCTGATAATGTAGTAAAATGACCTTATAGCTAAAAAATTTGTAGGGTTTCTTTTTCTCTCTCCTTTTCAGTCTGGAAGGCACCAGACAGCTGCCCTAGATAAACTGAGAACATATCCCCTTTGGAATAAGTTAGCTTAAAGTTATTAAAAATAGTCTCCACATTAGATCTTGATGTGGACACTCTTACACCCCTTGGAAATATCTCTTCTGAAAATGTGGNTTATCTTTACAACACTCAAAATATAAGGTTGCATCCCTGGGGCAGACTAGAGAGCTTGGTACCAAGGGGGGTGAGGGTTATTCTGTTTGAAAACTGAATATTTGATAATTGCCTGACTGCACTGTTAAAAGCAAGACCCCTGGACAGCAGACGGCATTAGTCACTTCGGGCAGTGGACCCTCAAATCATTCCTTGCTGTCNGAGTCTAGCTGATTCCTTAAGAGATAAAGTCTAAATTATGTACACATTAAAAGGTTAAGCTTGGAATGGTGGTGCACAACTATAATCCCAGAATTCCAGAGGCTGAAGTAGTAAGGTCACAAGATCAAGGCCAGCCTGGGCTACATAACAGGACCCTACCAGGGGTGGGGGTGGAGGGGGCACTAAATATTAGGGTCTGCAAAGTGCCCAGGCAAACCAGCACGGTTAGATCATTCACTCTCTAGCAAAGGGCTCGTGGAAATCTGAGCAACTGTGCAGTTGCACAGGTTTCAGCCCAGAGAGTAAGGGCATCCTCTGAGATGCTGGAAGGCTTTTCCACAGTGACATGACATCCTGGGAAGTGACATGCCATGCCATTGACACAGAAGTTAGACAAAAAGCCCTCGAGTTTTTAGAGGGCTCAGGGGGAGATGAGTGCCCCTATGGAGAACTCCTTACTCATAAAGACCATGAGTTCTGAACTAATTCATTAGTAAAATACAGTAGAAACGTGCCCGTTTGATGGAGTGGCTTATATTTAGTACTACATCACTCTGGGCTTCCTTTATTTTTGAATCTTCTCCTTGGCTGTTGACACCAAAACAACCGGTTATCTCAAGATAACAAGGGAGGTGACAAGATTGTGAAACCTGAAATAACNGAGGTGTAAGGAAGGAATGGGATGCCAAGTCAGGAGGCTGAGCTGCCACACACACAGCACAACAGCCCCAGATGTTCCCAACAGTGACCTGAAGCACACAGCTCTTGATGGGCATGTACTTATTCCTCACTTTCTTTCAGGCCAGAAAATGGTCCAGGACAAATTGTCTCTTATCCCAGACTCACCAGCAGGAGGCAGAGTCCGGACTGCATATGCTGGTCTAGCCTGGGCTCTGTGCTCACAGGACCCAAAAAACAAAAGAGGTCCCTAGTCAACCCCTCAGTTCAGTCTGTGAACTCCAACTCTCTCTTTTCCTTTAATCTTTCAATGAAGAAGTCTCAAGATTTAATACAGTAGCACGTAAGTGATTATGACTGGCATTTTCAATAACGGCCGTTTGTGAGAAGTAGCCCAAGTCCAAAGCTCAGAGCTCTTTGTATGTGCAGTGTGCATGTGTGTATTCATATATGCATGTGTGGGGCAAATGCACATGCGTGTGTATGCACAAGACACCCAGTGTCTTTCTCCATTGCTGTTCACTGTATTTACTTAGGCAAGGTCTCTCATTGAGCCTGGGTCTCACACATTGGCTAGTCTAGCTAACCAGCTTGTCTTGGGGATTCCCTGTCTCCACCTCTCTGCCTCCCTGAGTTACACAAGTGGGCCACCATTCTCACCCAGCTTTTACTTGGCTTCTGAGGATCCAAAGTTAGACTTTATGGCAAGTGCTTTACCCACTCTGAGCCATCTCCCAAGTCCCAAACTCAGAGCTTGTCTTTCAGGTTCCTGGGGATTAAGACTATTCTTTAACAGGTTGGGTATTACCACACCTAGCACTCTCAAATGGTTGTACGTGGGTGGACACTACTTAACTAAGTTTTATGGTTTCCCTCCACGTAGATCCACAGGTTGTTACATCCAAATACAGACATTTTCACCAACATATGTCAACACCAGTGGTCATAATTTCCCCTGTATTTGATTTATCATCTCTCAAAAGCATATGTTCATTCTAATAAGAAATAGAACCTACCAATCTAGGCTTTGCTTTTTCCACACTAGAATAGCAAGTGTGCCCTGAGATGCTACTAGAATTCTCTATTCTGCCCCATTTTAGCTGATGCTGAGACTGAGCCTTCTCAGGAGAGATTAATGTGTGCTTAATCATCAGTCATTGTCCTGAATAATGAATCACCCTTTGGTTTCCTAAGTCATAGAACCATTACTATGTAGCCAAATGACAAGTGGTCTTTCACAAGTCGAGGACCTGACAGAACAGAGGAAAAAACACGTGAGCCAACAAATACAGTGTTTATTGTTGTCTGCTTTCTTGAAGCTTTAATTTGCTGTTGAGTATTAAAAGAATTTGTTCTTGGTTTCCTCACCACATGTGGTATAGCCCAAGGCATATCTCAGTCCATCCTGGCTGTCATAACAAAAATATCCAGGACGAGGTGGTTTAAAAACAAAAGTTGATTGTTCACAGTTGCGGAGATTGAGTGTCTATTGACTGGGTATCCAATGAGAGCCGGTTTCCTGGTGTTGAAATAGCCAGTTTCTCACTATTTCCCACCAGGCCTAAGGAGAAAGGCAACTCCCTGATGCCTCTTTTCAAAAGGCACCAATCCCACTCAGGACTCTGCCATCAGGACCCATAGGCCTCCCAAGACTCCACCTCCAACCACCACCACATCAGTGATCAGTTTCNAACATTCCAGCTGNGTAGACACCATCTCTGCCAGAAAGGNCTCATAATTATAACAAATTCACTTGAATTGCTAATTAGGTGAATTAACAATACAAGGCAGAAGGGAGACCTCCAGTTCAGTGTTTTCACACTATGCCCATAATCTATAATAATGCATCAAACTTTTGAAAGCCCTGTAAAACCACGGCCTAGAATAGTGCTCCTATTTAATTGCTCCAGGTTCAAGCCTCAATGCTGAAAAAAGTTTAAATGTGTGTGTATTACAATATTTATGTGCATATATATGTGTATTCCGAATATATATACATTCTGAAGGTATGTGAAACAGACATGTAAAAACAGATACTCAGCAAGCAAAATCTACACCTAAGGTCAGAGAAGGTGGGGCTTCACAAGGAAACTCGTCACACTAGCTCTGCACATCTGTAAGTGGTATCTTGTATGAACTCTGGCCTTTTCACCCAGCCAGCNGTGAACAGATGACTAGGTGAAGNGCATTTGAGAACATCCAAATGTGTGTGGATGGTCAGTTGGAGGNAATAAATGTTCAAAGAGCCTTTTACATTAGCTCTGTCTTCACCACCCTTTTAATCTAAGTTCCCATCCCCGTAATTATCTGTGCTTTGAACTGATTGATAGAAGACAGCCTTGTCTAAACTGAGGAATGAATTACATGGTGAAGATTTCACGTTGGGAGACAAAGCCTTATGGTATTAAACCATACAGGTCAAGACGCTGAAGGGCGGGTGGTATTTCGCTGCTCTGATGAGGTCCATCCTCTGAAGTACCGTTTATATATGCTGTCAGACTTCTGAATACACCCTCTGTGTGACTTCTGGAGGGCTGTGTGCTCAGCATTACCTAATTTCCTCATAACCTCTTGCTTTTTAATCAGCTAAGTGGCTCTCTGNTGAATTTCTCCCATTTATTGATATATTGTGAGTGCTGAGGCTATGCCCAGAAACTAAGTAATTCACCGTGCATGAAATGGCACATCACCGTAATTATGATAGGAGAGAGTCGTGCCCATGCATACAGAAGAACTTGAGGAGACAAACNTTTATATTCAAGCTTCCTTAAATGGCAGGCTCTGGTGCTGCAGAGAAAATGACACTCCCAAGAAGGTTTCCCACAGAAACCTTCCCAGNGGCTCTCATGTGGTGGCTGGCTTGGCATCTCCTCAGGACAAGATCTTCTCCCTTANTGCTCACTGCTTGGGGCCTTGATGCTGGCCACAGGTTACAAAACTGGATTCCATTTGCACCTTCACCATCAATCTCCATGTGAGTGAAATGTGCCTCCACAACTGTCAGCTGGGGACAATCTCTGCTGAGGGCAGTCCTGATGATATGCTCTCTAAAACAAACACCAGAGGGTAAGTCGATGTACATCTTTAATCCTAGCACACGCAGATGTAGAAAGCTAGTGGAACTCTGGTAGTTAAAAGCCAGCCATGACTACACAGTGAGACCCTGTCTACAACAAAACCAAAATCCACTAGGCTAGTGAGATGGCTCAGTGGGTAAAGTGTAATATGAGGAACCGTGTTCAGATNTGAAACNCCCACATAAAAGTTGGGCGTGGTCACAGTCCTCTATAACTTTGGGTCTGGGAGGCAGAGGTAGGCAGATCCTGGGGCTCGACTGGTCAGCAAATCTAGCTGAAACAGTGAGCTCCGGGTTCAGAGAGAGACCCTGTCTCAAAAAAATAAGGTAGAGAGCAATACAGATAGATGCCTGATGTCAACCCTTGACCTCTACTCACAAGGAGGCACACACAGGCAAACAGATCTGCACACAAATACATACACACCTTCATATTCATTCTCTCTCTCTTCCTCTCTTCCTCTCTCGCTCTCTTCCTCTCTCTCTCCCTCCCTTCCTC
Source organism: Neotoma lepida (assembly GCA_001675575.1). Lineage (NCBI taxonomy): Eukaryota > Metazoa > Chordata > Mammalia > Rodentia > Cricetidae > Neotoma > Neotoma lepida. The sequence continues at coordinate 80,332 of LZPO01087213.1, read as the reverse complement.
CCTCCCTCTCCCCAAATACTTTATTTTAAAAATCCTCTAACAAACAATATTGAAGCAATGTGAGATTGCTTGCTGTTACAAGTAATCCTGAGACCACTACAGTTGTTCCAGTGCCACTTGCTGGAAACNCCACTGATTAAATACATATTAATTGGATGTCAGACACCCTGGTATCAGGGGAGAAATGGTGCCTGCCCATCCAAATACAGTAATAACAATGGCAAAGTCCTTTCTTTTTAGTGTCACCACAATCTAGTTGCATAGTTTATCCACACGGTGGAGCCAAAGAGCAACTCCTCCATACTGTTCGGCACTGTTCNGCAGGGTTTGAAGGGGNCCACAGCAGGTGGTGGTATATGGGGAGGCTCTAGATTCTAGAGTCTAGAACCTTTGGAAATGTGGCCAAGCTGGCATTGATGGGAGGTAAAAAGCAAACACCCACTGAAAACATATTTTAAATAGATTATGGAGAAAGAGAGACTATTTCATTCAGAAACCTTTAACACTCACCNTGGTCATTCAAAAATATAACTGCAGCCAGGTGGCAGCGGCGAATCTCTGAGTTTGAGACCAATCTGGTCCAGGATAGCCAGGATACACAGAGAAAACATCGCAAAAAAACAAACAAAAAANCCCTACAAACCACTGATTGCTGCAAAGAACTCATGTGCCCACTCAGTTCCAGTGCAGCCTCCAAGAAGGTATGTCTGCCTGCCTTTGTCCCACAGGACTGAAAAGCTGCATATAAAGAAAATTGTGAATGTACCAAGATATTTATATCTACAGGGGAAAGTCAGCATGATACCCAGCACTCAGGAGGCTGAGGCAGGAGGGAGTTCAAAGCCAGCCTGGGCCACACACAGTAGTAAGACAGTCTCACAAGAACAAGAGCTGAGAGATGGCTCAACGGGTATGTCACTTGCTACTGGGGTATGAGGAGCTGAGTTCAAATCCCCAGAACCCATGTAAAGCCAGGNATTGCAATGGGATGCTGTAATCCTGGCGTTCCTATGGTNAACTGGGAGGAAGAGACTGAAGATCCTCCAAAGGCTTGTGTGTCATACCTGGTGTACGCCAAGAGACTGCCTCAAACAAGGTGGAATGCAAGAACTGACACCTGAGGCTGGTCCTCCGATCTCCATCGNAGAGCTGTGGCACATGCGTGCCCACACCCATACATACNTGAGTGCGTACNTACACACATCATACACATACATACACACAGTCACACACAAAGCTAAAACCAAGATACATACTACAGATAAAGTTCCGAAACAGGTTAATCTCAAACAAATATACACAGTGTGATTCTATTTCCATGAGTTTAAAGTCTTTTAATAATATGAACACTTACCCCCAATTTTTTTTATTATACAAAAAAATTTACATAGTTTTCTGAAGGTGGCATTCTGGTGGCTGACATTATGCTGAGGCTACATGGTGACACTGTACTGAGGAACTGTCAGAAACCTCGGAGCATTGTAAACCTGTGGGAAGAAGGAAGACACTGCCCTCGTACAGTAGGGATTCCAGGACTCCAGCACGCGTTCTTTCTGGAAAATGATTAACTTATTTTTGTTTTAATGATAATANATTTTCAACCAGGGACAGTAACCAAATTCTCATCTTGCTGTGAGAACTTGCAACAGGTTAATTTTCCCCACTGTGGCTTAGTGAGCTGAGGTCAGTGGGAATATTCCTGGGCATCTGAGACATTTCTAAAGGGTGACATGAGNNGAGAACTCTCAGAGTATGGTGTGGGGCTGAATGTGANGCTGCCCAGTGTAAGAGGCTTTGAGAGCCATTTGCTCTGGAACTCGGAACACAGGAGCAAATGNGGCTGNCGAGGAGCAGGAGTTGATGGAGGAGGAAGATTTGTTATAAGAGAAGACACAATTGGAAGAGGATTTCTGGATTCTTGCACTCATTAGCTGCTTTTAAAGTAGCCCCATTTTATCTTGGGAGGTCTCAAATACAGTCCCACCCATTGTCCCCACCACATGCCATCAGGGACCAGGCGTCACGGCTGTCTAAATTCCATAAGTCCCATGGACAGTGACTGCTCCCGCAGAACAAAAACCTGAAGCTTCCAACAGAGGAGTCTTACTGCACAACCATCCCAGACTGTCTCAACTCCTAACTACCTGAACAGCCCTGAGGCTAGGTCCTCCATCCTTCCTTCCCTTCCTATATGTGTCCCTGAGACCCCAGCAAGGGGCCTGCACATGTCTCTCTGACACTGACAGGTACTGGTACTCAATACACAGAAACACTACCCTTGGGCTCTGCTCTATTTTGGTATTTCTAGTTTGGAACCATTGCTCTGTGTCCCTTTCTAAAATCTAACCACGGATNCAATCCGATGCAGAGGGTGTTCACTCTGGGGCTGATGTCTTCTCAGATACATCCTTGGCAGTGGCAGGCTCTGCTCTCTCTNGGTGACACATGGGAATCTGTGGCTTGTCCAACTACAGGACTGCAGAGTGGGTCTCTGAGAGACCGCTCTCCTCCAGCTTCAGTCCCAAGTTGTCNATCCCGATGCTGGTGACAGGGGGCACGCTGCTTTCTGCTGGCTCTGCCGTGCGTGTTGGGGTGGAACAGTACAAGATGAAGCCTACCATGATGACTGTGAACGACAGGATGTAGAGCCCTGAAAACTGGGAGGAGAAAACAGACAGTTACATTCCCTCACACAGCATGGTGCTGTGGCCTGCTGCCAACTGTTCTTTGAGCTCCACCTTCACAGTCTCTGTCTGGAAGTTGTCAAAGGAGATACCAACACCCCAGCCCTCCCCTGTATACTGGTGAATACTGGGCTCGGACAACAGCACCTGGCTTGACTGTTAGCTGGATCCTTGGATCATTTTTGTTTGTTTGTGACAGGGTCTCATGTAGCCCAGGCAGATCTCAAACTCACTGAGTGGCCAAGGCTGACCATGAATGTCTGATCCCCCTCCTTCCATGTCCCAAGTGCTTTGGGCCATCACATCTGGTTTATACAATGCTGGGCATTCAATTTAAAGCTTCATACATGCCAGGCCAATATACTACCAACTGAGCTACATCTCTGACCAGATCCTTAGGTCTTTGGGGGGAACCTCTTTGCCTTTCTCCATAGTGATCCACATATTGGATCCCATCAAAAAAGCACTCCCACAAAATGGAATAATTTCTTGGCCAGCATGCACTTGGCCAGCACACANACCACGAGAAAGCCCAGCTTATGGTACTGTTAGCCAACACAGGACCATCTGCTCAGGACCGTCTCAGCCTACACTATTCCGGTGAATTTTATCTGAGCAAATTCAGATTTCCAGAGCTAAAAAGAGTCAGGACATCATTTCTTAGGAGAGTCTGAAGTCCAGTGGGGTGACAGGACAAGGACAGTATAGGAAATGGTTCCTGCAGGATGTATCTGCTTCCCCTCTCCAGAAAGACCAATAGGTAAGGAGCCCATGCNGACAGGGGCACCTCAAGGATGGAGGGAGTTTTTGGTCCCTAACCTGTTCTTTCTTTTCCCTTCATTTTTATTTTATGTGTATGGGTGTTTTGCCTGCATTTATGTCTATGTACATTTGTGCAGGGCCTGCNTAGGCCAGAAGAAGGCATTGAATCCCCTGAGAATGGAGGTACAGCCAGTTGTGAGACACTATGGGTACTGGGAATTGAACCCGGGGCCTCTGGAAGAGNGGCCAATACTCTTACCCACAGAATCATCTCTCCAACCCCTTTNACCTATTCTTTTTATGACTGAAAATGACCACCCAGGGCAGAATGCCAGAGGAGGGAACACCAGTCCACTGGGCATGTACCCCACAAATGGTATCCTGACATACCCCAAAAGTTAGTCAATTATACTAAATAATTTGTATATTTGGTCTTATTTGAAACAACAGGAATTGTTTTAANAGTTCAAGTTTAAATCAACACAGTTACCCCCATTTATCTGTGACTTTTCTCTCAGTTTCAGCTACCCACAATCTACAAGGATAGGCCCAGCACAATACAACATTTTTTTTGGTTTGATTTGGGGGTGTTTCGTTGTTGTTGTTTTGAGACAAGTTTTCATATAGTTTAGGCTNTCTGTCCCTGAATTCACCAAGTGCTAGGATTATAGTCATGAAACATCACATCTAACTTAATCTTAACCCTCCTAAGGACTGGATAGGCCTCCCCCAAGACAAGGCAGCCTTCCCTAGATTAGGTGACAACATAAACCGAGGGACACCCTGGCGTGGTAGCACACACCTGTAATCCCAGTGCCTGGGAGGTAAAGGCAGGGAACTTGAGATTTCAAGACCATCCTGGACTACATAGAAAGACACCCCGTATCAACATTAAATAAATAAATAAAACATGGACTCGGGAGATGGCTCAGTGGTTAAGAGCACTTGCGGCTCCTTCAGAAGACCAGAATTCAGTTCCCAACACCATGTCAGACATCTTACAACCATGTGTAACTCCAGCTCCAGGGGATCCAGCAACCTCTCCTGGCCTCCTCAGAAACCCACACATCTGGCAGGTACACAAAGGGATAGACACACAAANGTACACACATGCACAAAATAAATTTAAAAATGAAATAAAATAACAACAAAAGCCAATGGTAATGTCAAGCTGGCCAGCTGGCTCACTTTCCTACCATGAGCTTTTAAGTCTTATATCTAGTATTTAGTATGCTGTCCACACATCAGTGGTGTCTACTGTTTGTGGGGGTGGGCAGGAGGATGACTCAGAGGCCATTAGAGGAAGTTAAAGCTATTTAATGTGCCCTCAACATTTTTTCCCCTTTGGGACTGAATCTCATTATGTTACTCAAGCTGATCTGGACTTCTTGGACTCAGGGAATCCTCCTGTCTTAGTCTAACAAGTAGCTGAGACTATATGCTTAGGCCAGTGCTATTACACCCAGATTAGTAAACTTTTAAAATCAGAATTATGAAAGTTATTCCTGCTTTCTAAGAAGTATTCATGTGACCAGGGGGAAAACCTATATAGTTTGTTCAACATGGGCCCTCTTTAGTGATTTTCCCAGTGTCCTGAGAATATAACTTCAAGCTCTTGTGTTGCTTCTTTGAAATAGAGAGACTGAGTGAAGGAGGTAGGTCTNCTGAATGAAGCCTTTCCCCACTTTTAATTCAATCCTTTCTGTCTGGATCTGCACAGGAAGTTTCTAGAGANTATTCTATTCAACAGGTATTCGATCAGGATCAATACCAGAGATACCGGGTATGTAAGTGCTGAAACAGGTTAAGTTTTAAAAAGAGAATTAAAGCCTCTTTTTTAAATGTTTGCTAGGGAAAAAATATGTGCCAAAGTTATTTTAGGGACTATAATTTTTTTTAAACTGGTGGCTTGCAAGGGTCTGTCTTCAGAGACTACACCCAGGGGACAGGGAGGACGGTTCAGGGGTTAAGAGAGTTGGCTGTGCAAACACGGGGCTTAAGTTCAGATTCCCAGCACCCGTATAAAAGTCTAGGTGTGACTCGTACACAAGTCTGTCATCACAGCACTATGGGGACAGTGGAGATGCCAGGGGCCCCATGTTCTGTGAGAAACCCTGTCTCACGGAAATGAGGCACAGTGCGTGTGTCCTCTTCTGGCCTCCACACACGCATACGTACATGCACACCCACACAAAAGCTGAAGATCGTGGTAGAGCTGCTCTTTGCTCTCTGAGTCTTCAAATGGCCTTTGACCAAAAAACAATAAAGTCTGATATCAAAGCCAAAAACAATAAAGTCTGATATCAAAGTGAGTTGATAGACATGCAGGAACACGGTGGTCACACAATGGCATTCTCCCGTGTTTGCTGTCATATGCCCAACAACAGGACACATAGAAACACTTCTTCATGTGANTGTTAGGAGCAACTGACAAGAAAGTATTTAAGATCTTAGGCTGAAATATTTAGGCAAAAATAAAATATTTGTCATGATTCANAAGATAATAGGTTGTGACAAGTGTACCTTGAACTGAAAGGTTCTATTCTTTTATCTTTATCTCCTTCTGGACATTATTTCACTTAGAGCAGGAAATAAAAAGCTAAATTACNAACAATAATATGGTTGGTTAAAAAATAGGAAAAGTGGGGTCAGGGAGAAGGCTCAGCAGGTACCTGCAACCCCAGGTCCTAACAACTGAGTTCAACCCCCGAGACCCACATGATGGAGAGAGAGAAGTGACTCCCAAAAGTTATTTCCTGACATCTTCTGGTATGCCATGTCAACTGTGTGTGCACACACAATAAATAAATGAAATGTAATCATGTTTTTTTAAATATAGAGGAAAAATCCATACAGGTTAGGGAGGTCACAGACAACCACTCCCCTAGGTTGGAATCCCCTTACAGAGCACCCTTGTCCCCTAGAGGGCCACATGCAGCCTCAGAACCAGAGAGCAACACCCTCCCATAGGAGAAATGCAGCTGCCCTCAACAATTCTCATAGGAATATACGTATACACATATATGCATACATAACAATTAATGAAAGAAAAGGGCACGGATTTGAGGGAGAGTGGGAAGAGGCTAGGGAGGACTTGAGGGGAGGAGAAGGAAGAGAGAAATGTTGTAATTAAAATCTCAAAAAGTAAAAACCAAAACAAAACTG
>LZPO01087213.1:43581-55560 GCA_001675575.1 Neotoma lepida | reverse complement strand
GTAGAATTCTGCGCTGAAACCATCTGGTCCTGGGCTTTTTTTGGTTGGGAGACGTTTTATGACTGTTTCTATTTCTTTAGGGGTTATTGGTCTATTTAAATAGTTTATCTGGTCTTGATTTAACTTTGGTATGTGGTATCTATCCAGAAAATTGTCCATTTCTTTCAGATTTTCAAATTTTGATGTCTCTACAAACATTCTTGCATAGGTTCCCTAATCACATATCTGGTTTGTTTGTCTGTGTTTTGGTTTTTTGTTTGTTTTTGTTTCTAGCAATGGTACAAATGGGTCACAGATATATGCTAAGAGACCTCAGCACTTTGGGTTAGCTAGTGAGAGCCACCTGAGGCTTCCTGAAAGAGGCCAGCTTTTGCTGCGGCTTCGGTGTCCCATGGTGACTTATTGTTTGTGTCATAGAGTTTAAAGCAGTTACTGTGAAGGTGATTCTGGTGCTAGGATATAAGCGTACCCCACTTCACTAGTTTGCTAGATTCCTCTCCAAAAACTTGTTCTTCCCTGAGGTTTAGTCTCTCACAGCCCAAAGAAGAAACTGAAGGGATCTGCACCATTCGAGAAGGAGAATGATGTCACGAACTAGCCAATCCCTACTAGTCCTTTTCACCAAGATGAACCCAGGATTGACACTGGCTTCNAGGAGGTATGATTGTTTTCCAGACATTTCACCTCACAGGCCAAGACAGGAGCAAGACCTGAGGGAGGCTGTCTTTCTCTCTTCTGCTCGACTCACTGAGGGGGCNTGGTTTGCACTGGCTGGGGCTGAGGAGGCCATACCCAGACAAAAGCAACAAAAGCAGCAACAGATGAAACTCAAATCCCCTTAGGTCTTACTGTCCCTCCCACCAGTTAATGTCTTCCCAAATTTTCGTCTTCTCCCCACCCTTCCTGGCCCCTCTCTACCACTCTGCCCCATCCTTCTCTCCACCAGGGTTGTGTAACACAGCTTATATTAGAAGACTTCTTCAAAGCCCCCCCCTCACCTTAGGAAGAAACCCACTCTGGCCTCTCTCTTCCCATCACACCCCTTCCTCAAGCAAAACCAGCAAGTCGGGTATTCACAGTAGAAAGCACAGGAAATCCAATCAAGTCCTGAGAAGCTAATCAAACCCAGACTGTGGTTCATATCCTATAGTGAACTTGAAAGCAACAATAAATGGGAAATAAGTGAGAATAAGAAACGTGGAGGCACTGAGCCCTGTTCACAAATTGGCAGAATTCCTCCAACCAGCTCATTTTTGTAGTCTACAAGAGCCCAATTAAGCAAACTGTCCTCCAACAGTTAAATCTACCTGCCTCCTAGAAGAAAGAGTGTGTTCCAAATTGAATGTGGAGATTTAAAGTTATAGAAACGCACTTCTGGCTAGAAATCCCGATGACCTCATCTATAATGGAGGGGGGGGAGCAGAGAGAAGCTGGAGTAGGTGGAGGTTTAAGGAGAAGGGAAATCACAGAAGGCCGCAGAGCAATGTCAGGCCCCACATGCATACCTGCATTTTCCAAAAGGGGCCTAGTGTGGAAGAATTCTGAGCAGACTCCACACCACACAAAACTCTCCCCAGCTAAGGGAGGCTTCCGGAAACAACACACAACCCACTGTGGATTGTATCCTGTTACAGTCTTTTCAAACAGAATCTCCACTGAAGTGAACTTCAAAGGGCCGGAAGTGCTCTGCCTGCAAGATGGACTTCCCAGTTTCTGCCTGCTCCCTGGGAGCTGGGCCTCCAGGAACCTAGGCACGGCCCAGAGGGAGTACGAAGGCAGAAAATGGGCTGAGTATGTTACTCTCTGCTACGTTACTGTTTACAGATAGTCTATGAATTTAAGAACCTAAAGGCATTGCCCCCTCTTCTTCCTTCCAGAAAAGTCTACAGTACATAGCTTAATCTCTCTTCACTTCAAAACACAGCTGTGCGTTGCTTTTAAGTAAAATTATACTTCCTTTTATTCACTCAGTAAATTCTTTTAAAGTTTTTTATTAATATATATTGATCACACATAACACTGGGTTTCATAATATAGTTTGATCATATTTATCCCCACTACCCTCTCTTAACCCCTTCCTCCTCCTAACTAACCTTTTCCTTCACGCTCATGGGGGGGTGTAGATGTGTATGAAAGAACTAATTAGGGTTAATTACAGGAGTATGGGCAACTTGCCAGAGGCTACACCACTGATGAAAGTATTTTTCCCTTCCCTAGCAACCATTAACTGTCAACAGATCCCCAGAGAAGAGCAGGGCCTTGGGAGTCCCTCCCACTTCCATGATGGAATGTTGATAGGCTCAATCATGTTCAGGTCTTGTGCAGCTAATCATGGCTGCTAAGAGTCCAAGAGTCCAAGAGTCACCTCATGCCCGGAAGATAGCATTCCACAACACTTCACCCCCTCCTCCAGCTTTTAACATTCTTTCTGCCTCACTCAGTAAATTTGTCAGTCAGCTCTGGATGTCAGCATGCACTAAGCCCAAGGAATCTAGAACTTCTTCAATGTACATATTTCCCATTCCAGACTCTTTCCAGAAGCCCCTGGACTACAATACCCCACAATCCTTATGGCTCACACTCCAAAATCCTAAGTTCCAAGTTCCAAGAGCAGGACACTGCAGCCTTCGTGGTCAGCACAATGTCTACACAGAAGGGGCCTAAGGCATGTTTGCTGCTGTTGAATATCCCTAAGTTTCTGTCTCCATGAGGATCTAGAGCCAACCATAAGAAAGGATACAATGGGAAGGGAGGAACAAGAGTTGTGTTGGCAGCCAAGGGCCAGGACTTCCTGCAGAAGGTTCCTAAAGGAAGACAGGTTGGAATACTTCCTGATGAACTTCAAGGGAAACTGAAGGAAGCTACCATTTGGTTCTATGCCTAATTCAAATGTAAACTTTACATAATATACATAAGAGACAGACACTATGACCATCATCCCTGCCCCAAATCTTCTCCACAATGACCATCATCCATGCCCCAAATCTTCCCCACAATGACCATCATCCCCGTCTCTAGCACTTCTTTAACGCAGCCTCAAGTTGGGCCAGATGTCCTTTACTTAGATATATACTTCAAAATCATCAGAGGCTAAAAAATGAGTCAAAGTCATAGCCAAAACCTGTGCTTAGACCAACTTGATCAGATTCTGGGGAAGTAGAGTCTAAACATCAGTGGGTTTATTTAAGCATCTCCTAGAAAAGTGTAAGACACAATGAGAAAGGCAACTTCTCGATTAGTCTCTCCTTTTGATTGTTTCAAGTGGTCCAAATGACTGATGAAAGCAGTCACTTGACTGTGATTCCCCTCTACTTTATGTCTCAATAAATCTGTGTTGCCAGGTTACATGTTGTCAGCTGAAGACAAAATTTTAAAGCTGAAAGACATCTATGAAATGTTGCTACTTTAGGCAGACTCAAAACTCCATCTTGTCTACCACCTATAAACACCTCATGGNGAATAAATAACATTCTGTACATTTATTTAAAAAAAGCTGAAGAGAAATACTCATTTAGGCTAAGTCCTCACACTGTCCACATAAGCTACCCAGTTCGGTTTCCAGAGCATTTTAATTATATTGTAAACAAACTCAATTAATTCAAGTAGATTTTTCTCTACACAGCATGATGGTTGATCTTCATTACCAACAAGAATGAATTTAGATTCATCATGAAAATATACCTTTGGGTATTGCAGTGGTTTAAAAGGAAATGGCCTCTGTAAGCCATAGGGAGNGGCACTATTAGGTGTGGAGTAGGTGTGACTTTGTTGGAGGAAGTGTGTCACTGTGGGGGTGGGCTTTGAGATCTCAGATGCTCAAACCAGGCCAGTGAGTGGCTCACAGTCTCTTCCTGCTGCCTTCAGATCTGGATGTAGAACTCTCAGCTACCTCTCCAGCACCATATCTGCCTGCATGCCGCCATGCTTCTCATCATGACAATAATGGACTAAACCTCTGAACTGTAAGCCAGCCCAATGAAAGGTTTTCCTTTATAAGAGTTGCCATGGTCATGGTGTCTCTTCATAGCAATAGAAACCCTAGCTAAGACAGGTGTGTCCATGAGAGTTTCTCCAGAAAGGTTTAATGGAAGAAGCAAGAGCCACTTTGAATGTGGACAGCACCATCTCACGGACTGAATAAAAGGGAGAAAGTGAGCATAAAGCTGGTGTTCATGGCTCTGCTTCCTGACCCTAGATGCCATGTGAGCAGCAGCCTCCTGCTCCTGCCACCAGGCCTTCCCTGCCATGACATCCTCAAACTGTGAGCCAAATGTACTACCTTCGGAGGCTTTTCTCAGGCATTTTCTCACAGCGACAAGAGAGGTGACTAATGCACACAGTGAATGGCATCGTAGGTGGCTGTTTTATTTCCATGAATGTTCAGCTANGGTGTTGACAAGCACAGCTCTAGCCCAGCACCTTTGATTTTTAATGGGATGTGGATGAAAGAGGAGAGTTTGTATAAACTCTGGAAAATTAATGACGATGAAATAACAGAGGCATGATTGCTTTATAAGCCTTAAAAAAATGGCTATAAATTAGGCATGGTGGCACATGCCTTTAATCCCAGAACTTGAGAGGCAAAGGCAAGGTGAATCTCTGTGAGTCTCTGTGAGTCTGAAACTAGTCTGGTCTACATAGTGAGCTCCAGGCCAGCAGGGACTACATGGTGGGACCTTGTCTTCAAACAGATACACACACAGAGTTTTGTGTGCATACGTGTGTGTGAAACAGGATCTCATATACCCCAGGCTGACCTCAAATTCATTATGTATAAATCCTGCTTCCATTTCCAGAGTGCCGGGATCACAGCCCTTCATCACCATGCCCAGTGACAAGATTTTTCATACACACTAAAACACCACATATGTGTGCTCTCGGCTATAATTATACCGAGTGTGGTAACACTCATTTGCTCTTGCTAATCAGGAGCTCTAGTGTGTGATCAGTTAAAAGACAGAGAGAAAAAATAATTTCATTCTTCACAAATGCAAGGAAAGGAACAATGTGTAGCCATCTTTCAAAACAGAATTCCTACATTGCTAGCCAAAATAAGAAGGAAAAACAAAACAATTTGTAATGGCGGAAGACCTAAAGTTAAACAGAGCATCTCTGTTTCTGTCCGGATCCCTGTGCAAGTCTCAGGNCCCTGAAAGGCAGCTTCACGCTCATTTCTGACTAGGTGTGAATTTCTGACTAGTAAGAACTGGCTGGCTGGACCACAGCAAGGATAACACCACTGGGAGAGCCAGGCTTTCTGAGGGCTGCAGCGGCCCATCTGCAGCCAAGGGATGATAGAGCTTATGATGGGTCCTAAGACAAAACCACTCTAGAGTGCAACTCAGAAACATGTTGTTAGGAACAAATGAAGAGTGATTTTGGTCTTGCACAAAGGAACACAAGCAAAATATAAAGTAACTTAGCAAAGCAAGTATGTGTGCCAGAACCCAAGCACACCTGGCCAAGAGGGCTTCTTCCTTTTATCCCTGTTGGTGGTGACTGCATCTTAGCACATCGGTGGGAGCTCAGCTTCACAATCTGAAGGCAACTGGTTAATCTGTACATGGGAAGGTTCAGGAAATGTGAGCTCTTACTAGGCTAAATATCTCTGATAGGAAAAAGAAAAAAAAAAGTTCCTAATAGTGTGGACCCAAAGATAATGCCAAACAAGCATTTCAATATGGTGGCCAGGCATGGAGGCACATACTTGTAATCCAGCACTTGGGAGGCGGAGGCAGGAGGATAAGGAATTCAAGGTCATCCTCAAGTACAGGGTGAATCCAAGGTCAGTCTGGGCTATATGAGACCCGGTCTCAAAAAGCCTAATTAATTAATTAACTGGAGCAGGAGACAGTAACTTGGTAGCTAAGAGCGTATACATTTGCTGAGAGCTCTTGCAGAGGATTAAGTTCAGTCCTCAGCACCCTCCTCAACTCACATTCACCAACTCCAGCTCCAGGGGATCCAATGCTCCCTTCTGGCCTTCTTGGGCACCTGAACAGATACTCACAAAGATGCACACATAAATTTAAACAAATAAATATGATGATGACGATGATAACAGCAATAATGTGGGGCTGGGGTGTAACTCAATGGTGGACACAAGGCCCTAGGTTTGATGCCTAGCATTGCAAAAAATAAAAAACAGAAATACAGAATAAGTTACAATGCACAGTGTAATGGAGCAGAGTGGTGGTGATCAGTTCTGCTGGGCAGCAGGAATTCTAGAAAAAAGAAACTTGGCAATTGGAGAGTCTCTTGGTCCATTAGCAAGACTTCTCTATCTGAATGGAAGACTGAGCCCAAGTGGACAGGATAGAAAGATGGAGAAAATGATGGGGTACCAGAAGAGAAGAGAACCCCTTACCATAGAGTCTGGGTTGGAGCCTCTCACAGGCTGAGAATCAAAAACTCCAATACAGTTAACAACATTTGTCATGAAGAAGGTTGTCAACACAGAAACAGTAATACATAAATGTTAAAATAACAATGAACCGGGCTTAGGGCCCAAGCCTGTATGACCTTCAAGTAGTCTTACTCCCTCCCAGATATTTTCTGGGAATCTCAAAAACAAGACCAAAGCTTTGTTTATAGTCAAAGACAAAATAGTCTTAACTTTCCTGCAACCCTAGTGAACAAGAGTTTTACCTTATCAGCTGCAGTCCTGCCCAATGCATAGGAACCACCTAGGACATCATTTAAGTCCTGAGATGCAACTGCAAGAAGCCACCCCAATTGGTAATGACGTCATTGGCTCCCCTTTCAGACACCCCACACCATCGCTCGGGTGTGTCTTACTGTCTTCCCAAGCACCTGTCTTTCAACTTTTGTGCTTAAAAATGCCTTTTCATAAACTCCAACTCTGCTTCTTACTGGCTCATCCTAAAATTCTTTTCTGCCACGAGAGTCAAAGTCCTTAAAAGATAAGAAACCTTCAGCTGCTGCTTCAGCTGGGTGGCGTTTTTCCCCAAGGCCTCTGAACTGCAAGAGCAGAAAAGGTTCAGGAAGTAGAGCTCTATGATGATTTGCTAAGAAACTTCAGATCTTCTCTTTCTTACAGTAGGTTTACAGGCTAGCCGCCAGCTCATCCAGCATCTGCAGGGCACAGCAAGCGATTTAACTGCTGAGCCACCTCCTTCACCCCCATAGTAATTTACATTACACTATTTAGTGATGTCAGTTAGCAATAGTTTTAGGACCCAGAGGGATCTTCACAATGTGTCACTCTGAAAACAAAGAGAAATAGAGATAGATCCCCTGACCTCATGGAATTTACAACACAGAAGCGAAAAACAGTAAAGAACTTACAGAGAGTGTGGTGAGTGTTAAGAAATGGGCAGCTAGGATGAGATTTCATGGAAGACCTCAGTCATGGTATTTCATAGACTCNAAGAATGAAGAGAAGTTACTCAGGTCAAGAGAAGAGCTATGGAGGATGGGGAGGTATCTCAGACTATGTGCAAGTATGACCTGAGCCCAATCCCCAGAGGACATGTAAAAAGTTGGGCATGGTGGCACACCTTTGTAACCCCAGCACTAGGAAGGCAAGGGCAGGCAGATCCCAGGGGCTGGCCTAGCTGAATCAGTTAGCCCCAGGTCAAAGTGAGAGACAGTCTTTCCAAAAAGGTGGACCGGGGCCAGAGACGGCTCGGTGTTTAAGAGTACTTGTTGCACAGAGCAGTGGTGGCGCACGCCTTTAATCCCAACACTTGGGAGGCAGAGGCAGGCGGATCTCTGGGCTACAGAGTGAGTTCCAGGATAGCCAGGGTTATACAGAGAAACACTGTATCAAAAAAAACAATAAATAAATAAACAAAATAAGAATACTTGGGACTCTTGTAGAGGACATGGGTTGAGTTCCAGGACAGCCAGGGTTACACAGAGAAACCTTGTCTATAAATAAATAAATAAATAAATAAATAAATAAATAAATAAAATAAAAGAGTACTTGTTCTTACAGAGGACGTGGGTTTGGTTCCCAGCACCTACGTGGTGGCTCACCACCAGGATAGCCATCCTGAGGAACGATACTCAAGCTTGTTCTTTGGCCTCCACACCACACATGCACGTGTATAAACACTCGTACCAGCACACGCACATGACCATACGGTACACAAGCACACATACGAGGGACAGGTGTGGGGAGAAGCCATGGGAAGCATCACCTCATCAGACAGAAGCGCATTCTCCAGCACCAGTGTGGACAAGTACCTCATCCAAGGGTATCCGCATCCACAAAATCTTTCTCAAACCTGTGGTACAACTAGAAACCACTGGGAATAGTTCTTGACTGGTAATTTCAAAGAATGAGTACATATGGAGAGCTACATAAATGGAGAGAATTGAGAAAGATTTCCCTGATGTAAATTATGGCTACACTGTTACCAAATCCAGACTGNACAAGCCAGTCCTGGAGCTCACTACATAGCCCAGGCTGACCTTACACTGTTGATGCCCCTGCTTCAGCTCCCCAAATGTTGCAATTATAGGTGCATACATCCACCCTTAAAGCTACTGGTTCATTGTAACCATTTTAGATCCTGCGACTAAATGTGGGAGGGAAGTAAAGGCCTTTCCACAAATAGCCACATTCTTCCCTCAAACATGTAAACAGGACACCGGTTAAAGCCTTGAGCTGGGGACACTGTCATGGATTATTATCCAGAAGGCCCAATAAGGAAGAAGCTTTCTCAACTTAATCAGAGAAAGGGGCAACTACAGAAGGATAAGAGATGTTGGCTTTGGAGATGAGAAGGGGCCAGGAGACAAGACATACAGGAGGCTTTTAGAAACTGGAAANAAAGGACTGGATTCCCAACTAGAGCATCTAGAAAAGGACACAGCTCTACCAATAATTATGGCCCAATGAGGCTTCTGTTGGTTGTTCTTCTGAGCCATAAAATAAAGATAGTAAAGTCATGTTGCTTTGGCCATTAAACTTAATGAAGATGAAATAACAGATACATGATCACTTTATAAGCCATAATTTTAAAACATGGCTAGAGGCTAAGGCATGGTGGCACATGCCTTTAATCCCAGCCCTTGAAGGGCAGAGGCGAGTAGTTTGTTATGACAGCCACAGACAACTAATAGACAAAACTAATTATGCATGAGCTATTTTAAAACAGTCTTACAGTTAGAACTACTTACATTCTTCTTAGTAAATTTGCTTAGGAGAAAGATAATCACATCAAATAAAGGGTCTATTAAATAGCTGTGGGCAAAGTCAATCAGGTGCCACTTTGGATTAAAACACCCATCACTTGTTGGGGGGGGAGGTGATAAAAATCAGGCCTTCAAGCCAGAAACTGAAAAATAGTTTTACACAAATGAACAAAAATTAAACTTGCAAATCTGGTGGTTTCTTCTTACACCTCAAGTTCTGTGGGAGCCTTACATAGAATATAGAGGACATGTTAATAGTCTCTCTCCCCTGCACAGTAAAAGAAACTAGCAGAAGGACCGGCCACCCAGACTGACTTCCCACACAGATTAACTTGCTGGATTTTCANACAACAGTAAGAGTACACATTGTCTTTGCAAAGCTTCCGTCATCTAACCAAGTTCAAATGTCAAATCAAAATAGGAACACTCAAGTCCAAAGACGATGTTAGAGCTTGTCTGTGTTCTTTCCATTCTGCCAGGCTCAGAGGATGAAAAAAGGGAGAAGAAGGTAAGAAAAGAGATGGGGGCTGGCAAGCTGGCTCGGTGGGTAAAAGCATTTGCTGCTAAGCCTAGCTGAGTTCTATACCTGTGACCTGCACGGTAGGAGGAGAGAACTAACAATAGTGGCTTGTTCCCTTGCTTTTACACATGCAACAGCATGTACACACACACAAACACACACACACATACACACATACACACACATATACACACACACACATACACACACACATACACACACACAAACACACACACACACACACACACACATAGGAGAAGGGCCCAGTACCAGATTATCAACCTATAAATTCCTACCTCATTTTGATTATAATCCTCCTGATCCCATTTTCTANATTGTGACACTATANATTGCATTTGTTTTACTGGTCTATAAATGCAGACACCNTCATGGACATTCTGACAGCTTNCCCCATATCTACAGTCANATAAACCATAGTGATAACAGTAATGGTAAGGATTATGACTGTGTGCACACTACAGAGCCGTAGCCTAAGGATTTCACATCTCTAACATTTTTAACCCAACCGCCTATTGAGGGAGGTGCTATTATTGCTCCTATTTGTTGATAAAGACNCAGAGATGTGGAGCTGTACTGAAAAAGGACTACTTCTGTCTCTGAGGACTCACAAAAAGAATATTAATAATAACCTTCATATCCTAACAGATGTGAGGTAGTATAATGAAAATACCTGTGGGCCAGATATCACATTAAACACTGTTACTCGTCACTCAAATCTGACTAAAACTCTTGCAAGACAGGGACTATGGGCACAGTCAGGTGGGTAAGAGACTGNGCTTCTGCCATTCAGAGAAATAACTTGTCAAAGTCNGGGAATTATTAGGACTGTGTTCTTTCTGCCTTTCACACTATCCCATGATAATCATAATACAACGTGATCTTGAGGATTGCGATGCCACCCAGAGACCAGCTGATATGAATTATCCCACATCACTAACAACGGGCATTGATACACACTGGGTACATGTTTGACAAATATTTTAATGCATGGTGCTTTGGTGAAAATCAGGGAGATGGCATAAAATCTATCCTGAAAGGGGCTGAGGGTAGGATTAAGAATCGCAGGATTAACCTGGGGTGACATCGACACCGCTGTTTCAAGCCTGACCTGCAAGAGTTTCCGTCCCTAANACAATCCACGAGGCAGGCTCTGCCCACCACCTGGCAGAAGAACTGAGGACAGACTAACCCTGCTCTCAACAGGCAGCCAGGAAGCCACAGCCCNTAAAACACGGAGTTCTTAATGCNGCCTGCATTTATTAGGGCNNGACCTAATAAAAAGTTTGGAGAGACTATTTTTTTCAACATCTAAATTTACCTGTTTGTGGATTAGCAGAAAAAAAGTCATTTTCCCTCTGGCTGTTGGTGTGGTTTACAATGCAGATGCGGTCTTCAAATGAAGACAACTGTCTGGCCTGCAGTTCGAAGCAAGAAGCCCACAGTGAAGGCGGGGCACAGAGCNGGAGCCCTAGTGTGGTTTGGGTTCCTGGCTCCAGCCGCCTCCATACTGTGGTTTGGCAGCTCTGTCCTCCTTGACTCTGTAAAGCAATAAATCTCTTTTCCCGTGCCAGTGGCGAGCTAGATTTCCCTAAGAACCCATCTACCACACTTGTCAGTTGCCAGCCAGTCGTCTGAGGACAGTAGTGAGGACCAGATCTCAGANATCCTGGGGACAGGACCCAGTGAGAGAACCAGGAGGGGAGGTGTTTGAGGAGATTTCCTGTGAGTCACTGGGCCCTTCCCAACCTTTCAACACCCACCAGCTTCAAACCAGAAAAACTGTCACACTCCTCCCTAAGTCAGGCTCAGCTGGCATTGATTTCAGCCAGCCCACTCGCCTTCAGTGCTGTCAAACTTTTTAAGAGATCTACTACAAGACAAGAGGAAAAGAGCATCAGTGGAAAGCTGGTGCACACACACACACACACACACACACACACACACACGAGCTTTTCAGTCATGGAAATCTCTACAACACTCAGAATGCATTATGTCAGGGCTAAAAAGATGGTTCAGTCATTAAGAACACTTACTGTACAACCATGATGACCAGAGTTGGGACTCCAGTACACACAACACAACACGCTAGTCATCTTGCAAGTGCCTGTAACTCCAGCTCCACGGCATCTACACCTTCTTCGGTATGTGCCCAGGCACACATCACACAGGCATGTGCACATAGAATCATGGACAACAGGCATAAATAATATAAAATTTTAAGTGCATATGCCACACTAATGGGATGAGAAGCTAAATAAAAATAATACGCCGGG
>LZPO01087213.1:2475-13254 GCA_001675575.1 Neotoma lepida | reverse complement strand
ATGTCCATATTGTTATCTTGCCTCCCTCCCTCCTCCTGTTTTTACCTTCCTCCTCCTCCTTCTCCCCTTCTCTAAGGAGCCCCCTACTTCCCCACCAGAGAATTTGTATCCTACCATTCCCTTTTACCCTCTTCACACCTTCTGTATTTTCCTCCCTCTCCCTCTCTCTCCCCAAGGAGCCTCACCTCTTCCCATCTCCCTGACCAGGTCCTTGTACCCTGTCATTTCCCCCTCTATTAGTCCCCACACCCTGTCCTGCAATGGTCCCATTTTACTCTCCTGGTTTCTGTAGTAACTACATGTTGTGTGCTCACATCTGAAGATTTGGAGACAAGAGCCTCCAATAAGAGAGAACATGCCCCGTTTGTCTTTCTGGGTCTGGGTCACCTCACTCAATATGATCTTTTCTAGTTCCATCCATTCACCTGCAAAGTTCGTGATTTTGTTTTTCTTTAGTGCTAAATAGTATTCCATGGTGTTTATGTGCCACGTTCTCATCACCCGATCAGTGGTTGTAGGACATAGGTGGTTTCCGTTTCCTGGCTTTTGTGAATAGAGCAGCGGTGAACATGGCTGAGCAAGTATTTGTGGCGTAGGGCTATCAAGTCCTCTGTGCATCTGCCCAGGAGTGGGATAGCTGGGTCCTGTGGTAGATTTAGTTTTAGCTTCTTGAGAATTCTCCACACTGATTTCCACAGTGGCCGCACCAGTTTGCAGTCCCACCGACGGTGAATGATGGCTCCCTTTTCTCCAGCCTCATGTTACACCTTTTTGTTGGCTCCCTTTTCTCCAGCCTCATGTTACACCCTTTTGTTAACTGTGTATTTGTTATGCCTGTTTGTTTTTAAACTTCCCATCTCATTTGAACCAAATCTTCATGCTTGGAAAGAGTCAATTTTTCACTACCTCCAAGAGAGAACCTCTTATTAGTCAGTATAATTTGGGTAAAGAAAGGTGCCAGGTTTTGGACTTCCAGAGTCCTAATTTAAATCTGCCTAAGGGAATTTCCTTTGTGGGGTATCTCTATTTTAGGGCCACAACCCCTATCTCCAAAGAGATAAAAAAAATTTCCCACTAAGGAAAAGGGAAGTATTCTATCTGGGTCCAACCAATTAGATTACTATATTGCTGTTGATATTGAAGATGTCAACTTACAATAGATCCCTGGGTATAATGGTCAATCTATTGCAGCTGCCTGTGTTTCCTGTGGCAGCCTAACCTGCCCTACTGAGCATCTGCCCTGTGCCTNTGGCTGGATGCACCACAATGTGGGACCTAACCATATCTATCAACCACCTAATCTCCAACTAATGGAGAAACGTGGTGGACTCAATCAAATGCCAGATGATATAAATACCACTGTCNNGCCTGGAAGGCCCTGGGAAGCCCCACAGCACACCCAGGAATAACCTCTACATTATTGACTCTTATATGGAATGGCCAGAGATTTGGGGTTGTCTCTTTTTATCCAAATTGTACAAAAGGTATCACTCACCAGTGGCAGTAGCGTTCATGATTTATTAATCAAAGCTGGCCAATCCCACACACAAACTGGGATACTTGGCCAACAGGAGGATCTGTAAACAAGAATTCCTGGGAATGAGCTGNGTCTGCAAAGGCTTGTTGACTGATTAGTGATGTGGAGAGGTTGGAATGTTGCAGCTCCNTAGCCTAATTATAATTTATCTTGGGCCAGTTTTAGCCTCCTAAGTAGTCATTCCTTGCCCATTCCTGTGTCAGGTCTAACATCCTGTGACTAACAGATAAATCCTCTGGAATGTATGAACAGACCCCTCAGTGTCTACCAATCACAGGGCTAAGTGTGTTGTCAGGATGCATCTAAGGCCTATAGCAGTTTCCTCTGCTTTNCTGTAACCCACCTACCAGAAGTNCCCACCAATGTATTTGAAAAGTGTCTTGATGCATGGCTTTCTTTGTTCTGTTACTATGAATAGTTCATGAAATTGCTACCAAATTGAAATGCTGTGTTTGGGAAGACCAAAGTCTGTGTTCCCAGACCACTGGTCACTCGTATTTAGTTCCAGAATAAACCATCTCTTTCATTCTTTTGAGATGGGAGCTGCTTTTTCCATCAGCAACCATAGCCCATATTCCTGTTAGTAATCTCAGTAAAANCTCATTAGTTGACCAAGCTGGACTTTGGTGTACTTTCNTCTGTTGTGTGTTCCCTTTACAGACTGAGTGTTGCCTGTCCCCAAGAAAGGTTTGTNACAGAACAACCTTGAACTATGATGTTCTTGCCTCAGCCTAGAGCAGAACTGAAAGCTACCTANGTTCAGCCAACTGAATTTTAGCAAAGATGCTAAGGATACGTATGGAAGCCAGGCATGATTGCTCATGCCTGCAATCCCGGCGCTCACGGTGCAGAGGCAGGAGGATCACNGCAAGTGTGAGGTCAGTCTAGTCTACATAGTGAGCTCCATGACAGCACGGGCAGAGACCATGTCGCAGGAAACAAACAAGCAAGGAAACAACAACAAAAGAACATGCAGGAAGCACAGTCTTTCGGGAAACAGTAAAGAAACTCAGTTATTCACTGGGTGGAGCATGAAATTTAGACCCCATCTCTCACTGGGTTGGCAAAAATCAACTCAAAAATACCTTAAAGACTTAAGCATAAAACCTGAAAATAAGAAACTCCTAGGAAAAAACATAGTAGGAGAAATACTTCAGAACAATGGAATAGGAACAAATTTTTTTTACCAGACCCCAAAAGCAGAAGAAACAAAAAATAGACAAATGGGATTACAGCAAACTAAAAAACACAAGAGAAAACGGACAGGATCCAGTGACAGCCCACAAGATGGAAGAGAATGACNGCAAAGCCTCCATCTGACAATCCAGATGACGTAATGCATTCCAAAAGCTCAGGAGCCAAGAAACCGAGTAATTCGATTTAAAAGTTGGCAGGAGGTCTAAATAGGCATTTTGTAAGAGGGTACACTCNAATGGGAACAAGTGCATGAGAAGTGGCCAATATTGCTAATCATCAGGGAAATGCACATAAGAACCCCCGTGAGATAGCCTCTCACCCTGGTAAGCAGAGCTACTACTGCAAAGTCTAAAGACAGCCACTGCCAGTGGGGGGTGAAGGCAAGGGACTCCTTCAAATCCNGCATGGGAATAAAGAAAATTGATTACTATGGAAAATACCAGAGAGGTTCCTCCAAAGTTAAAGAGGACTAGTAAGTGATCCAGTGACCCNACTATAGGAAATATTCAGAAGAAATACAATCAGTATTTCAAAGAGACATTCATACGTCCACGTTACTGTAACACAATTCATAATAGCCAGGAAATGGAAACAATCTATGTGCCCATCAACTGACGGATGGATAGAGGAAATGGGGTACATAAATACACAATCAGATTCTAGCACTAGAAAAAAAATGAAGTCCTGCTATGTGCAGGAACAGGTACAGACCTGCAGGCAATTACGTTATGTGAAATAAGTCAGGCACAGAATGACTGGTTCCACATAACCTCACTTACCTCTGAAATCAAGAGTTGATCATTAGAAGTTGAGAATGGTATAGGTTTCCAAAGATGGGGTAAAGTAGTGATGAGAGAGGGATGGGGGAAAGTTCTAAATATATACAAAAGTAGAATTTGGTAGGACCAAGAAATTCTAATGTGCTTTTACACAACGAGTGACTACAGATAAGAACAACTTCATACAAGTCTAAAAGCTATAAGACAAGTGCTAGGAACTCAGCACAACAGAAAGGTGCTTGCCTGACATGCATGAGCCACTGTGTCTCACCTCTAGCACTATAAAAACAACAGACAAACATGAGTAAATAAGAGCTGGAAGAGGGTACTTCGAAAGTTTCACCAAATAAATGATAATTGTTTGATGAAATAAATGTTTCATCTGATCTAAACATCATGTGTCTGTGTGTCTCATTTCTGAGTCACAGGTCTGACAGAAGCAGTCTATAGGAAGGAATTACCTTGGCTCACGGTTTAAGATGAGATACAGTCCATCCTGGTAAAAAGGCATGACTGTGGGAGCATGAGGTGGCTGATCACACAGTGTCCACAGTCAGGAAGCAGAGGAAGATGAACGCTGGAATTCAGGTCATTTCCTTCTTTACCCACTTTTTATTACGTTAAAGACCCCAGCCAAGTTGGGTCTTCCCTCAGTTACACCTCTCCGGGAACACATTCAGAGGTGTGTCTCCTAGGTGATTCCAAATCCAATCAAGTTGGCAGAGAAGATGAACCCTCACTATCCTCATCAAAACATCACATGGTATCCCATTAAATATGCTTGCTCATTATGTTTTGTATCAGTTAATAAATGAATAACAAATTAAAAGTAAAAACCAATCAGACTTTTGATCTAGGACCAAGGTGTTATATAATGTTATTTTTTATAAATTTAATGAGAACTTTCTAAATATAATCTGTATCTAAATCTATATTAAAGGCCTCATTATCAAACCTTATTTTGAAGAGTCTTATTTGTAACATCCTATAAAATGCATTTATTGAAGTACCACTGAAGCTTCCAAAGACAAAGAGCCCTTTCATTCCAGCTAGTCTTCCTTATCTTCTCCTTCAGGGTTCCAAGAATCTTCATCCAATGCCAACCTGTCTTCGATTTGAAGGATACCAAACAACTGGAAATGTCAGAATTATCTGTCATGAAGCAGAGTGGATCAATAGCTCTCTGTGCTTAAATGGCAACTCTGGAGAACTCAAATTGTCACAATAAGCTTAGTATAAAATAATCGAAAATCAATCAGCCCAATATTGGTTCAGTGCAAATGGAGTGCAGACTACAGTTCCAGATGTGATCTGTGATGTTCAAGCAATGAATTCAAGGCATTTTTACCCAACAATTCTTCCCTCCATAACATTTTTAGAACACCTACTATGTTGAGGGACCCATGCCATGTGGCAAAAGGGACAGAAAGGTAGAGCATTTNGATTTTACCCACAAATTATTTACAGTTCAATACATAAAAAAGACTTGTATACAAGACCAAACAATCTCACTATTTAAAGAGGAAAGACATCAGAAATTTAATTTTCTCCTCATTATTCATTGCTTTCATCCAGCCCGCACTTCACCCTTTCTTGCCCTCCCATAGTCCTAAAAGACTTCTTTTCACCTCTTTCCTAGATGTGGTCTGAACACCTCTTCCTAAGGCCATGAAACTTCTGAAGTAAACTGTGAAGAAGTAAGAAAAAGAAAACTGGTCAGGCAGTGGTTGCACACGCCTTTAATCCCAGCACTCAGGAGGCAGAGGCAGGCGGATTTCTATGAGTTTGAAGCTAGTCTGGTCTACAGAGCAAGTTCCAGGACAGCCAGGGCTACACAGAGAAACCCTGTCTCAAAAAACCAGAAAAAGAAGAAGAAGAAGGCGGCAGGGGAGGAGGAGAAGACGAAGAAAACTGACAGACAAAATAGTAATCAAAAAATAAGAGTTCAATGATGCACACATAAGAAAATGCCATGATGAAGCTCAATACTTTGCATGCATAACCTAAAAACTTAATAAAACAATTTTTAAAGAGACAGGAAATCACCTGAAGAGGTTTTTGATTTTCTGTTCAGCCACTGCTTTTCCTTATTGTCTAATCTAATGGTCTTAAATGTCATCCATGGACTGACAATACCCAGTTTTTCCCCCAGCTTATTCTATTACCAGTATTAAAACAATATCAAGAAATTNTGTTTTATCCAAAACATTGCTTTGGGGTGTGCTCAGACAGGGGGCCTGGAGAATGGCCTCTCTGTTTACAACACAGCCAAGAAGAATATGGGGGCATCATAATGAGGGGCACAGCACTGTGTCCTGTCTGTAAGTAGACCTCCTACATGTGAGAAGCAAATAAACGAATCAAAACAACAACAACAAAACATTGCTTTACATTTTGTCCTTATGAAGTATTCCACTGTTCTTTGATTAANTGACCTTATCCATGACGACTTATATTAGGTAATTTAAAAAATACTCTCTAACAGGCTTCCACACAACCGACGCCATGTTGGAAGTGCCAAGGCACCATCTTGACCTAAGAGCCCATCTCACAGACCCCCAAAACCTGCTGAAACAAGAACAAAGACCTAGACCTGGGAAAGCCCCTAAATGTACTAACCTTTCTTTTTGGCTTCTGTAACCCTGCTTATTGTTAGAACTCTTCCTGCTCACTGAAGTGTGTCAGCCAGGATGTGGTTTTTGTGCATAAAAGCCAAGAACAGTAAGGCTTGTAGCTACACAATTTGGGTAAGTTCCCCTGGTAGCCCTCCAGCTGGTGAATAAAGACTTTTTATTGGCTTTGAGTCCATGTGTTTGCTGAAGGATTTACCTCACAACAATTTATTTATTTTTATTTTATGTGTATGGGTGTTTTGTCTGCATATATGTCTGTTCTCCANGTGCATGCAATGCCTGCAGAGGCCAGAAAAGGGCATCAGATACTCCAGAACTGGAGTTACATATNGTTGTTAGCCATCATCTGAGTGCTAGAAATTGAATCCTGAGTCTTCTGGAAGAGCTCTTATCCACTGAGCCATCTCTCCAGCCCCACATGGNTAATTTTACAGGATACCTAAGCTCTCTCATCTATCATGTTTTATTCTGGCCAGATACTTGGGGGCTGGAAATGGCTCTAATGGTTAAGAACACATACTGCTCTTGCAGAAGATCCAAGTTTGGGCCCCAGCACCCATGTCAAGTCAGCTCACAAATGCCTATAACTCAAATTTCATGGGATAGGATGCCCTCTGGTGGCCTTTGCAGATGAACACTCATAGACAAAATTAGAACTACAATAAAAAAGAAAACTTATTTCACCAGATACTTCATTTTTTTTAACCATATGGCAATCATTAAATAATGCAGTACCCAAACAGCTATCCTCTGAACTACTATTTGCTCATTTCAAATGTTGCTCTAGGGGCTNGAGAGATGGTTCAGTGGTTATGGGCAATTGCTGCTCTTGCAGAGGAGCAGAGTTTGGTCCCCAGCACTCACACAGCATCTTAAAACCATTCATAACTCCAGTTTCCGGGGATCCTATANCATTTTCTTGCCTCCAAGAGCATTAGGCATACATGCAGTACACTTACATACATGCAGGAGAAATGATCATACACATAAAAAAAATTAATTAAAAAGTTTGCTATGGCTCCTACTTAAGTATTTACATACAATGTTTACCCCTTTTGAGTTTCTGATAAGTACAAGCTGTAATTCTGTTTTTGAGTTATTTCCTTGTGTGGTGGTTTGAATGAGACTGGCCCCCACAGATGTTTAAATACTTGGTCCCAGTTGTTGGACTGTTTGGTAAGGATTAGGAAGTGTGACCTTGTTGGAGGAGGCATGTCACTGGGGATGGGCTTTGAGGGTTCAAAAGACTCACACCATTCCCAGTGTCCCCTCTCTGCCTTCTGCTAGCAGATCAAGATGTGAGCTCTCAGCTATTCTTTCTACCATGCATTTGTTCTGCCATTATGGACTCCAACCCTCTGAACCAAGCCTATAAGATCTAAATGCTTTATTTTATAAGTTGCCTTGGTCGCNGTGTTATCACAGCAATAGAAAAGTAACTACTATACCTGGTTATTGAGAGTGCACAGAAAAGAGACTATTGCATTTAGGCCATGACAATTCCCTTTTAGCATCTATGTGTAATTAAAGAAAGTACAGAAAGTCAAGTAAATGCAGTGTTCACATGTGAAGTCTTTTTTAAAAAATAAATTTTTTTTTTCAAAACAGGGTTTCTCTGTGTAGCTTTGGAGCCTTTCCTGGAACTCTCTTAGTAGCCCAGGCTGGCCTTGAACTCACAGAGATCTTCCTGCCTCTGCCTCCCAAGTGCTGGGATTAAAGGTGTGCGCCACCACCGCCAGGCAATAAAATTATTTTTAAAGTGCTTATTTTTTTAAAGTGCAAATGAGAGAGCAAATAGTTTGCATACACATAGTGCATAATATTCAGTGCAAACTTAGACCACTCAGAANAGCTACTGACAGCATCTTCTAGGNATTAACCNACACCACCANTTTTTTTAGATGCTTTCTTTCCTCCCAAGGATTCAAAGATGCAACAGGCATTATCTTAACTTTTCAAAGACTTCAGAAATAGATTAGGCCACTACCTGATGGGAATGTCTTTCTAAAAATGTGTTGCTCTGATTGGTTGATAAATAAAGCTGTTTGGCCAATGGTGAGACAGAATAAGGTTAGGCGGGACATTCGAACTAGGGGGAGAGCAGCAGAAAGCAGAGCGGGGGCAGATGCCATTCNGTCCAGAAAACAACATGTAACNGCGCATAGGTAAAGCCACGTGGAACACGTGGCNACATAGATTCATAAAATGGGTTAATTTAAGATGTAAGAGCTAGCTAGCGAGAAGCTTGCCAGGGCCATAGTTTAAAAATGATATAAGCCTCTGTGTGTTTATTTGGGTCTAAGCGGGCCGTGGGAGCCGGGCGGGGGAACCGGACAAACTTTCGTCTACAACTACCATTTTTTTTCACAAATTCAAAGAACAAAGAATTATCATTACCTGTTTATATCCCAATAATATTGCCAAATTAAGAACCAGTTCTGGAGCTAGAAGGATGACTTGGTGGGTAAGAGTGCTTGCTAGACACACACAAGGACCAGATTTCAGATCCTAACACCCTCAAGATAGGCCATGTGTGGGCCCAGGCCAGAGCACAACTCCAGCAAGGTGGGAAGAGGGCAGTGACAGAGGGTTGCTGGGACTTTCTGGCTGTCAGCCTAGACAAAAGGAACCACAAAAAAGCCCAGTTGCCCATGCAAGGACCCCTGAGTCTAATCCTCTCCTCTGGGTTGTGTTGTTGGCCATAATAGTGCAGGGCCTTCTAGGCTGCTGCTCTTGTAATGAATAAAGAGGCTGACAGAGGCATGGCCCAAACCTTTACTTCTTCTTCCCCTGCTAAAGGGATCCTTCTAGGCCTGTGTTGTACTGTAACAGGAGATTCCAAGTTAATAACTTACTGTTGGAGGGGGCAAGTACTGTATGGTTTCCAGGGCATGATGGGATTGCACAGAAAAGCCACCTAAGGCCAGTGGGCTGCCTGGCCTGGAAGACTGAGTGAATTATAAGCTGCTCTGTGATGCTGAAATGGAGGGAACCTCTGTGGCAAGACTGAAAAGGTTTTTTNCTTCATTTCATTCAGTTGCTGTGATAAAGCACTGTGAATTTAGGTCCAGAACCCAGGAACCCAGAGACNGGTACTGCCCACTTTTAGGCCAGGCCTTCCCATACCAACAAAGCAGTTACAACAATTCCCACAGACAATCCCTTACTGAGAGGCAGCCCTTCCCTCATTTAGTCTCTTCTCAGGTGATTCTAGATCGTGTTGNTGACAACTGGAATTAAGCATAAACATAATATTGAAAGAGTTGGCATGTGTAGGTGCAGCAGATGCAGGATTTGAAGAGCCTGCACCTTTGGCAGTTGTGTGTAAGACAAATTGCTAAACAGTCTTACTAATAAAAAACTCGGAGCCAGATATGGGGGTTAAAACTGAGAGATCAGAGGAATAGGACAAGCCACAGCCAACCTCACCTTACCAACCCTCAGCCTCCAGAGAGACCTACTTCCTGTATACCCACACCTATATGCCTTTCTGTCCCTGCCCTCTCACTTCCTCTCTCCGCCCAGCTATATCACTTCCTGTCTGTCTGTACAGACCTTCAGACCTCCACGGTTAGTGCTGGGATTAAAGGTGTATACCACAATGCCTTGCTTTGTTCCCAGTGTGGCCTCTAACTCACAGAGATCCAGATGAATCTCTGTCTCCTGAATGCTAGGATTAAAGGCGTTTGCTACCATTGCCTGACTTCTATGTTTACTATAGTGGCTGGCTTTTTCCTCTGATCCTCAGATAAGCTTTATTNGGGTACAAAGATAAAACATCACCACAGTTGTGTATGAAGAGGAATTCTAAAGAGACATGTTACAGAAGGAAGGTTGGTCAT
Source organism: Neotoma lepida (assembly GCA_001675575.1). NCBI lineage: Eukaryota > Metazoa > Chordata > Mammalia > Rodentia > Cricetidae > Neotoma > Neotoma lepida. The sequence goes on along the minus strand of LZPO01087213.1, from coordinate 3,266 downwards.
ACATGAGACAGCTCCTCCTTGGTCATGTCTGATAAAGCTTTTGAGTGACATCAAAGGTACCAAAGCCCAAGTCATCCTCTGATTGTTTATAAGTGTGGTCAGACTTTGGACAGCATATTCTTCAAGAGATAACTACTGGGTTTTGTTTTTCCTAGAGACACCATAAATGTTCTGCCGTCTACGGCCACACTGTTGACAGATCATATGGCTCTGACTGGCTATAGGCTCCACAAGCACCANCACTGGACCCTGAGAGCCCCACATAAAGTGTTATTGTGGATGATGACTTTACAGACTTTACCAAGCTTCCCCCAAGGAAGTCATTTGAAAATTTCCAGTTCACTCAGTGCAAAGACAGACACACAACAGAGAAAGATTTCTTGTACCACACACTAGCCAAATGTAAACAATGTTCTGCATTCCCTCATTTTGTCTGGTTTTTCTCGTTCTTTATCCCCAGTGTGAATTTAATGCCAACATAACAGGTGCAACAGGAAAACTTGCCATCACCTCTCTCCGAAGGCTCCATGCAAGGAAGGCATTCNGCTGGGTCAGCCTTTGCGTTGGGACTGAGGGAAACAGCAGAACTAGTTTATAATGACTAAGAGAGATGGATGTTCAGCACTGAGATTTAAAATGCAGAACTTTGAGGAGAGTCCCAGGGGAGCATTCCATCATGNTGGGGAAGGCTTAGCATCGGGGACAGGAGACTGGCTGGCCATAATGCATCCATAATCAAGAAGCAGGGGGAGAGACATTTCAAATTCTTACTGTGGCATGGGCTTCCTCTG